>JAYMSW010000313.1:0-24867 GCA_036897725.1 Erodium texanum
GTGTAGGACTCTGACCCACCTAAAAGCTCGAACTGATAGATAGAGGCTCAACCTTGTTATTTAAGTTGATGTTGTGATTGATATCTATTCGATGTGGGACTCAAACTTAAGTTATTTTGAAGACTTGCGAAAAATTTGTAAGTTTGCAAGTTCAATTGGAGCCTAAAACTTGTAAAAACACCCAATTTTACAAAAATTATAAGCTTGTTGGAGATGCCTTAAATGGGTTTGCAAAAATTATATTATTACTATTTTATTACTTTATTACTACTTTATTATGTCAATTTATGTTAAAATATTAAAAGATTTGATTGATATAAAAGTTTATAAGTCATAACTAGAATTAACATCAGTTTTTTTTTTATAAAAAAATACTGTATTAATATAATGATAACAAAAAATTTATAAGGTATGATGGAGAAAGTGCTTCAAACATCCCAGTTGAGTAACACTTACACAATCATTTTTAATTAATTAATAAATATAAGGTTAAATTTAAAAGATGTAAATAACTGAAAGGGTATTATGGTAATTGCAGAGGAAGAGTAAAATCCGCGGGAGCCCGAGTAGAAACAAGAAAGCCAATTCACGAGGTCTGACAAAATCCAATTGGATTGCACTTTCTCATGTTACGTAACGTTACGTTATGTACTTCAATTCATTATTATTTTAAATAATAATAGTAATTAATTTATGTGTAATAATTATAGTATGGGTCCCACACTGACAGCTCAGCGTTTCTTTATTCGTTGAGTCTGAATAATAACAAAAAGTCCCGCTCTTTTTGAAAGTTCTTCTAATTTTGGATAGTATCGTCATCAAATTTAATTATGTAAAGCTCTTAATTAATGGTTAGGGCCCAAGAACTCGATATTTATTTTGGATTACTATTAAAGACAAAGCATTAATCATGTGTACAGAGGCAAAAGTAACAATCAAGCAGAAAGCTAAATGCTCAGATAGCTGAAAATAGTATATTATTCATTAATTCCACCGATTAATTATGTACTCGCAACTAAATATCAATATCATATGATTAATTACATTGTATTGAGATTTGAGAAGCAAAGAAAAATTAAAATTAAATGATAATTGGTCACTCTAATGAGCCCATAATAAGAATTATGGAAACCCATACTTCACATTTATGATTCAACAGGTCTACCACCTTAATTCAAACATTAAATGGATTAATTTTGAATAATTTAGAGACTTTGAATCATGGATCTTATCGCACCGTCCAGTCTCGCCTAGCTTTCTCGCCTTGTTGCACCCAAACACGCCTAGTACCGTCCGAGCTCACTCGAATCTGCACAGTCCTGCCCGAGCTCGCCTAGGCCCGCCTCGCCCAAGCCCTCTTTGTCATGTCCAGATCCACCTGGCCCGACACCCTCGAGAGTTAGCTGATCGTGGAGCTCGTTTAGAAGAAGCTTTTTCGGATCGTTATTTACCTGTTGTTTTGTTTTAGTTGTTTTTGATGTTGTCTTTTGTTAGTTTATAAGTTGTCAGTGTCGGCTGTTTTTGTGTCAGCGTCAGCTGGATTAGTATCAGACTTTATCTATTTAGATGTGCAGCCAATGCGCCAGGTCCTTTCATTTAGATCTAAACTATAAGCGGTACGCGAGCTATGCTCTATGAGAAGCTAACTACATTAATTCTATTTCCACCAAATCTAATCTGTTAGGACTTTTGACTTGAACGATCAACAAATTGTATGTATATCTTCAGGTTGATATATAAAATTGACGACAACTTTTCTATAAAAAAAAAAATCATGAATCTTATATTAACACGACGATTAAGTGATCATATAAAATTTTATAGCTAATTGTACGTCATTATTTTTATGAATGATTTACAATTACATAGTTTTATAGTAAATTTTTACGAATATATAATTACATGTTAAATTTTTCATCTAAGTATGGTTACTCTTATGAATTTTCACGAGTTATCGTCATACAAAATAGACAAAAACCATCAATTTTTTTTTCGTCATGTGACATTAAGATATTACAATCTCTTATAAATACTCATTCTCATCTTATAATTTTCCTACTTCAATATATTAAAGATAGATTTTGAGAATGGAATCAAAGTGAAACTTGAAGATTGAAGGATACATAGTTTTAAAATATTATAAAATCATTTATAGATCATATGATGCAAAAAAAAAATGTATTTTGATAATTTTCATTTATTTTATATCATGAGGAGACTAAAAATTCATTAGTATAGTATCATAAAAGTAACTAGTTGCAATATACCCATAAACACAAAGCTCCAAAATGAAGTGTGATCAGACGATTCCTACACGTGAACTTTAACCATTTCCTTAGGTGCATCATCATGAATCATGGTCATGATCACACACATTCAATCCATTTTTGCTTTTATAGCATCACTGTTGCTTTTTCCCTCTCAATCTCTTTCAATCCCTGTTATTTGAAACAGTATTAATTTCCCCATATCCACTATTCACATGTACTGTCTCTTCTTGTACTTTCTCCTAATCATATATTAGGATCTAGATTAGTGTCTTAAGATGTTGTCTTGATGTATATGCAAGCCATTCTGGTCAATAAAAATACGATTTTTAATTTAGATTAGGAGCTTTAAGAACTTACTAATATGGGCACAATAAAACAATGGTTTCTATGTAATCTCTCTATTAATCTTTGCAATCTTATTTTCCAAAGGTACACTTCTGTTTCTTTCTGTGTTATTAATACAATAAGCCAAAACCCTCTCTCTCTCCCTCTTTACACAGCCCCACTCATTCATATGCAGAGCAGTGCCTGTGCTGCTGCAATTGCAAACCTCTCTCTCTCTCTGAGACTAGAGAGATAGGCACAGGCATAGATACAATAGAGGAAGCTAGGTAGGCTACTATTAATTCCAAAACAAAACAGGTGAAAGGGATTGAGGTGATTATATAGAAGGAAGAAGAGGAAATGCAAAGTGGTGGAAGTGGAAGCTCAGGTTCATTTCTGAGGCAGCTGAGTGGGAAGGAGGCTTGGAAGTCCACATCAAGGAGGTGGGGAGGAAGCAAGCAGTGTGACATTGAGGGTCTTCAGAGTGGAGGTGTGAGGATGAAGAAGATGGAGGGTCTGAATCTGTATGGGAATGGTGGGTCTGTGGTGAGGAAGAGAGTGATGGTTGTGGTGGATGAGACCTCTCATTCCAAGCATGCCATGATGTGGGCTCTCACCCATTTGGCTAGTAAGGGTGATTTGCTCACTCTTCTTCACATCATCCCTCTTCCAAGCCCTAATCATGATAGCAATGGAGCATCTGATCAATCTCCTTATCTTGCTAACTCTCTTGGCTCTCTTTGCAAGGCTTGCAAGCCTGAGGTATGGTTGTTTTTAAATTCTTCCCCTTTTTTGAAAAATCTGATTTGGGTGTTCTTTGTTTTGGTGAAATTGGTGCTGGGTGTTGTCAAGTTCTGAACTATGTTTGAAATCTCAGATGGGTTTTGTTTGTTTTAGTGAAATTAGTGCTGGGTTGTTGTAAAGTTATTCACTTTTCTTAAGATCTCAAATGGGTTTTGTTTGTTTCAGTGAAATCAGTGGTGGGTTATTCTAAACTTCTTCACTTTTTTTTTCAAATTCTCAATTGGGTTCTGCTAGTTTTGGCTGTTTTAGTGCAGTTTGCTCTTAATCTGTTGCTTGTTTTCTAGTCCCGGGTTGAATTAATCAACAACTAGCTCAGATGGGTTGTGTCTTGCATTGTTCTTTGCTATTCCTCATTTCAAAATCAATGCATAGCTTGTTGGCTGAGATGGGTTTTTTAGTTTTTGACTAGCTTCATTTCTTTGGAAGTTTTGATTTCATATTTTCAAGCTTTCCTTTATCTTTTTTTCTCCTCCCTCTGTTCATCCCAAGGAAGGGGAAGATGCTCTAGCTTTCACTTTCACTTTCACAATGTCTATTCTTTCTAGAAAGAAAGTGACATGCATAGAAATCTTAACCCGATTACTGATCTTCTTCTTCTTCCTAATTCTAGGTTGAAGTGGAGGGCCTAGTGATTCAAGGACCCAAACTAGCCACTGTGATGAGCCAAGTGAAGAAACTAGATGTGACTGTCCTTGTTCTGGGCCAAAAGAAGCCCTCTCCACTCCTCTTCTCCTGGTGGGTCCTCTATCTCTTCATCTTCTTGATCCCAAATCATCACATTCATGTCACTGTGTTTCTCATCTGTTTCATGGGTTTTGCAGCTTCTGTGGAAAGAGCAGCAATGAAGAGTTTGTGGAGCAATGCATCAATGACACAGAGTGCATGACCATTGGAGTGAGGAAGCAGAGCAGAGGAATGGGAGGCTATCTCATCAGCACCAGATGGCAAAAGAACTTCTGGCTTTTGGCCTAATCACAATGTTAATTAAGTTCCTAATCATAGAGAGAGCTTGTTGTAATGTAATGTAGCTGAGATGAGGAAGAAGTAGAAGATATTAAGATATGTTGTTATTAGTGTTAACTACTGACTAGAAAGTCTATAACTTATGATTAGTGATTAATGACCTCTTTTATGTCAATGAAAATGAGAAGTTTAATGTTGAGAATAATGTGGTTGACTATTTGAAATTCTGTTTGATCTGAGATTGGTTTGGACATTGAAAGCAGCCCTTGATGCAAGCAAGGTGAGAGCATTCATGGGGCATTCAATTTTGGCTGGACCATAAATGTTCAAGGACAAAGCATTAACTTTGGGGTCAACCCTAAAACTAAATGTAAATGCTTCATCTTCTAATGGGTTCCCCTCAGATATTTCATTTTTAATACCGTTATCATGATTTAAATCCTAAAAACTCGATCTAAAAGTTTTAACTGATAGATGAAATCATACTTATTAAGACTCTACACGTAAAACAATAGATCAGCCTTTGATTCATAAGGTTTGTCTGAATCTAACATCACTTCAGATACCATATTAAACCCGATTCACCTAAAAGCTCAAACTCGTGAAGAAGCATTTGACACAAAAAAACACAATGTCAACCAAAACTTCCAAGGCAATAAGGACTTGGAAAAGTTCTTTTATTTCCTTTTGACATGTATTGAAAATTCAATTCATCTAAATATACAAGTCTACACAGAACAAGTGGAGTTCTATATATTTCCTCTATCAAACTCTGATGAACAAGTCATGCATTTCCCTCTCAAACTCAGACTTTATCATCTAACTTATCATTTACAAGGGGTAACAATTCGATCCGGCCTCGCGAAGTTCTTGGCGTGCCAGGTGGCAGCAGCTGCTGAGAAATCAGATGCCTGACGTATCCGTAGAATGTACATCCAATGAGCGTTATCGCGCACCCGACTGCATTTAAACCCGATATGGGGTTTCTGAATATCATCCATGAAATCAAGACAGCGACCGCAACCTGTGTAGATTGAGCACGGCTATGTTAATCCTTATGTTTGATTATTATCAAAGTTCATATGCAGATAATTTAGGCAACAAAACTAATGTATGTACTCGAGCTATGTAAAGGTTTGAATACAAGGTCTATTTTGTACGATAGTGACACGTGGAAATTCATAAGGGTAGTCATGTATCTTCAGAATATTCGTGTTCGTGGGCAATTCATAAAAGTAGCTATGTGCAATTAACCCTTGAATATATGTTTGAACTCTGAAGCAGTTGTTGCCGAAAGATAACAACAAAAATAACGAATTCATGAAGGAGTTTGAAGGAATTGACTTAGATTAATTCTGACCTTTAGATTTCCAGCAACGTTAAAAGTGACGGCCGTTGTGGAGTGGATCACATAAAAGATGGAGAAGTTGAGACAGAAAGCCAAAACCCCGGAGCTGAAAATAATGATGAGAGATGAGAAAAGAGACGGGCATGTGTAGAACCAACTAACAACACCAGCGCCTTCGATTAGCATCGCTGGTAGCGCCAATATCATGGTTGCAAAAGGCGCCATGTAGTACACCGTGTTGATACTAAAAAAGAACAACAAAAAGAAGCGCATAGATCAGCATTGGTTGAGAATATATGAAGTTGTATCCGAGTTTTAGTTAGGATTTAAGTGTAAGCGTTAGCACTATCCTTAGTGTAATTGTTCTAATCACTAATCATTCATTAATGTGACACATTAAGACGCATCAATGCATTCTGACTCTGACTACCTTAGGTTTCAAAAAAATTCATAGGGCTCTTTTTTTTGTCAGGAACTGACAAAAATGTCCTTAACCAATCTAAAAAAAGACTCCATAACTACCCAAAACATTTTGATCAGATGTAAAAAACGGTTGAGTAGATGTTCAAAAACTCCTTTAAAAGATGACATGATTAAAAAGATGAAGAAAGGACATTCTTTGATACAGGCTCAAGGGCGTTTTTGTCATTTTCTGACAAAAAGCGCTACACAAAATTTTCTGAAACCTAGGATAGCGGCAAAATGATTTTGAAACTCAGGTATAGCCAGGTTTAAAATGTGTAAACTTAGTTGTAGCCAAGTTTAATTAACCCTAAAGTAAATGTGATTAGAACTAAGCTGAATATAAAAATGCTACCTATCGAACTTGTATCCATGCAACAGAGATTCAGCGAGTATAGTCTTCATGGACGTAGCTAAACATCCAAACAAGGCAGCGCAAAACCCAACCATATTAAAACTCAGCTCGGTAATAGAAGTGAGAAGTATCCCTCCAACAATAGGTATCAAAGAAGCCCAAATTCGCCAGTCAAAGTATTTTCTCCAAATCAACCACTGCAAAATAACTGTTCAAGTCCATTGAGAATTACCGATCAGATATTAAAATTAAAAGGTAATTAACAAAGATATTAATTATTTCCAAAAAAAAAAGATTAATTATTATGAAGATGAAAAGAAAAAAAGGCCGATCGAACCTGTCATTGCAGGAGTAAAGGACTTGATTGTCTGCATGAAGGAAACTGGAATGTAGCGTAGACTCACATTGCCTAACACTATATTGATGCAGAAGACAAATGACATTGGAAATATTCTTCTCCAGAGATCTTCGGGCTCAACTGTTATCAATGGCTTGAGCTTTAGTACTTTGATTACCAGATATGCTCCGATTGCGGAGCAGATGAAGTGGATTGATGATACTGTTAGAGGGAACTTGAAATCCAATTTCTGTGTAAACAAAATGGGGATGAAATTGTTCAGATAATCAGATCCAAACCCCGATTTTTCTCATCAAAACTAATAGAAGTATAAATCCAGAAGTCAGATGCTAATCTAGAAGGTAATGAACAATTCATTTATCAATTCTTCATAAAAATCACTGCTTCGTCGGGTAACTTTCAATCCAACTGTTCGTGAATGTGATAAGTATACGAGTAAATAGTGTTAGTGAAGTTGGAGCCTATGGATTAGTAGACCAAATTCTAATCAAGGCACATATCATTTCATCTTCTATGTTTGGCTTATTCCGAAGAAATAGGCTAAAGAGAAGCAATGAAGACAAAACTGCTTGGATGCACAAATGCTCTGATCTTTGTCTGAAAGATCATAAAAAAGTGGAGAAAAAAAAGTAATACGCCGAGAGCTCTCATTACTCGAAACCCTTTATCTCCATGAGCCTTATTACTTTCAGCTTCACTAACACTATTTTATGCATTAAGCCGAGACACATAAAATTACTCGAAACCCCCAAATTTTATGCATTAAGCCGAGAGCTCTCATTAAGTTTCATATTACTCGAAACCCTTTGTCGATGAGTTTGGTTAATGCATAAAATTGGCCATATATCAAACTTAATCTGTTTCTTTGTCCCCCAGAAAACTGGAGAATGAAGTCATATCAGACAAAAGCAACAAAGGTAAATAAACCTGGTAAATTTGCCATTTTTATCACAGCACAAGGAGCATAGGTTTCATAATCATGGCTTGGTTTACAATATTATTCAGACTAGTTACATGATTGAGTTTCTCACATTTTTGAAACAAACAAAGAGGAATCAAAAATCTAAAACCAAACCAATCACCAAATGCTACAATAGCAAATCACAACAACATACCCAGAATAAATAAATAAAAAACTTTTAAGGAAATGAAGCACATGACAATCAAATTTGAGGGGAAACAGACCTGGAAGATCCACTTGTTCATAATGATAACGGTAACATTGAAAGCCCACCACTGAAGAATCGCCAGAAGAGATCTGAACATGGTCCACCTGCACAATATACCCTCGTCCATTTGTCAGAAACCGAACCGACCCAGATCTGAAAACCCAGATTACAACAAGAACCCACCACCGAGAGATCAAAATCAGACCAACCCCACCTCAAAGGCACGACCTTTATTGTCAGAAAACAAAAGGGCACGAGCAAAATTGCAGCTAAGAATGCGAAGAAGGGCTCGGTAATGGCGGAGGAGGAAGACCCTCGTCTTCCATGTGATCTGTATCTCTCTGCGTTTTATTCTTCAATTACAAACGCTAAAGCATTGCTTTTTATGTTTCTTGAATTCATTACAGAGGTCCCATGAATCTAGTTTATTTAGGACATGAGCTCCAAGTCCAATGTTTTGGGCCAAAGTGGATCATCAAGAGCACAAGATTACATTTACGACCATTCATTGATTCTGGACAAACACTTGATCCGTCTTGACTCTTTCTCACCCCCAATTTAGGCTTTTGTTGTCTTAAAAATAAAATTTTAGATTAAATAAAAAAGTAATAATTATATTGCATAAAAAAAGTAATAATTATATTGCATTGACTACAATAATTGGTTCAGTCCTACCTTCCAAGTTGGACATGGAAGTGTCAATATGGTCGACTGATATTGATTAAGCATGCACTAATGGTTTGAATAATTTGGCACTCAAGTACCAATTTGGTTAGAGTATGATTGGTTTAGGATATTAATTTAAGTGCAATAACTATTATATTGACTTCACACTTCACAGCACAAAGTGGAGAGTAACCAAACATTAGGATCCACAAACATAGGATGGCACCTTTCAATTCTCAATTTGTGGAAAATGGTGAAGAAAGCAACTTCCATTAACTTCCATTTTGCATTTTTCTATTGCTTCAACCAAATTTCCAGCATCACTCCCAACTACAAGTTAAGTTCCAATCACTTTTCAAGCCATTCACAGCACAAATTGTTGATATTATTTGGAAAAAAAGTTGAAAAGTTGAAAATAAACATTGTGCAGATTAGCAGACACCTATAATATACAAGGCTATGCATATCTTCCTGTCGTCACAGTCAACTTGGTTGCAGAGGTAACATGTTCTGAACAAATTGACAATTTGTAATTTGTAGCCAGCTTCTGAGTTGCTCCGAGTATAACTATTTCTGAGGTTGACAAAATCTATAACACCGTTGTTGTTTCCATTGCATCCTATGATAATCTCTCATAAGAATTGTTTGCGATCTTCTTCGATGATCTTTTCAGGTTCATCACTCTTGAGCCGGCTCTTCTGCTCCAGCAGCAGTTTGTGAACTTTTTCCTTCAGCTACATTGGTGTAAATATTAACTTCAAAACACAGTCTATCAAGAAAGTTTCAGATCTAATAGTGAAGTTCAAGAACTTTCAAAGAAACGGAGTGAGGGTATACAATTGTTCACAAGGTTAGGTGAATAGTTACCTCATTGAGGCCTTCTTCAGTCATTACTGATACATGTATTGCTCCATCAGGTCCCATTTTTCGGTATCTTACCATTTCTGAATGATCTGCATCTTCGTTGTCTGTGATGAAGATGACTGGAGATTCTTGCAATAGATCACATTTAGATACCACGTCGAGCCAAAGATGACCGCTGAATCTTTGTCGCACTTCTTTGTATATTACGTACTGCATAATCCAATGTGCATAGGAAATAATCAGTACTTTTGACATGAGTGCCCACAAAAAATAAAAGGGTTAATTGCACATCACTGCCTTTATGAATTGCCCACAAACACATGAACCCATAGCAAAAATTTCCATACACGACTACCCTTATAAATCTTCACGTCTCACCATCGTATAAAATAGACGGAAACCATCAAAATTTTCTTTTTTTCATCACATGGCTTACACGTCGTGAGAGTAAATTTAACGATATCCCCAAACTACTCACTCTCATGCTGTGCTCTTCGATTCAATTTGATTCCGTTCTCGAAATCCTCTACGAAATTGTGTTGAGATCGGAAGATTAAAGGATGAGAATGAGTAGTTTTAGGATACTATAAAATTTTAGGCTCACATGACGGAAAAAATCGATTTTTTATGGCTTCCGACTATTTTGCACGATGGTGACACGTGGAAAATCATAAGGGTAGTCATGTGTTTGTGGAAAAATTACCAAGGGGTCAAGTGTTTGTGGGCAATTCATAAAGGTAGTCATGTGCAATTAATTCTACTTTATATCAATCCCAAGTAACGAAAAAATACCTGATCAGAAGGTGACATTCCACATTCCCCAGACAAATCATGGACATAGAGTACTGCCGTTGGCAAGTGAGAGAGGACAGCAAGTGTTAGCTTTTCAAGATTATTTCGATCATCTGCAGATTCAGGCAGGAACAGAGAAAAAGATGTTATGATATATACCAAAAAGAGAGTACAAAACAACAAAGAAGCTAACGTTATTTTACCATCATCTCTCTTTAGTAGGCCAGGAGTATCAGTCACCTGCATTTAATTTATCGGATTAAGCAGATTATTCAAAGTACAATTAAACTAATATCATGCTACTTTCAGAAAATGATTAACCTGGAAACGCTGGTGGTTTACAGCAATATGGCCCATCAGGATTCCTCTAGTAGTGAAAGGGTAGTTGCAGATCTAAGACGTAAAAGAATATAAAGTTACACAGCCTCAACTAAAAGACATGAGCGTCCGAGAATGAAAATTCACAATTTCAAAAATAAATTTTCATTTTTTTTCAAGATTCTTTTGAATAAGGAACATTATCATCATTAAACCTCAAATTTGGGTATATTGAGATATAAACTAAGTTAATCGGGGTGAATTGAAACGATTTGAAGTCAAAGTAGTGAATTGAAAATCGCTCAAAGTATAGGGTAGTGAAGTGTGCTTAAAATGTTAGTTTCTTGAAAACAGTGGAGAAAAAGAAATAATTAGAGATCAAAAGGTGCAAACCTCTGGCTTTCCTGTAGAGAGTAAACGAACTAAGGATGACTTTCCCACATTAGGAGCTCCAACGAGACATAGGGTTGGGGATTGAAGATCAACTACTGGCATTAACCGCAAAGTCTGCAAAACCACAATAAGTATGCATAAGAAATCTACTTTGGCAATATTTTGGATAATGTAGTTTCGTTTGGTGGATAAAACAAAGAGAACAAACAATAGGATTTTCAGCTCCATAAAGATTTGATAAAAGTCTCTTTTAGAAGGCACGATACCTTGGCAATGTCTACTAAGTCATCAACAGCTTTCCGGTCACAATTGAACATATTTTCAATTTTTTCCATACCCTGTAAAAACATTAGAAAAAATAAATTATTTGGACATTCATATCTAATGGACTCTGCAAAAAGGAGATATCTGACCTCATTCAGCCTTTCTTCTGCCTCTCGCTTCGTTGATGACTGCTCAGATATGTTAAAATATGGTCAAGGAACCGAAGGACATCCATTTAATTAAATTGCATTAATAAAAATAATTTTAATATGTAAAAATGATCTAATGACTTCACTTCAGGATAGTGCAAGAACATCCAAGCACAAATTTGGTTCATAATTTTACTAATAACAAAATAGGAAATTATCAAGTGGGAAATGAACTTCTGTTGTAGCCAGAGATCAGAAATATTTTAAATATTTCCCAAAAAAAATCGAATCAAGCTACTAAAGGTTGCTCCTAGCAACAGCATTACTAATACAATTCAGACACTCAAATATTTTTTGAGAACCAACAAATATATACTTGTGTTCAATTTTTAGCCAAAGTTCAAACCTTAGCACAAAGAGAAGCATGTTCCTTTCCAGTTGATACAACCTTCTTCCTCAACTTATCCACCTTTTTCAACACCTGTCACACCATATGTCAAAATTTGGAGGTCTTGGAATTAGAACACAATCACAATTCACAAGCTAATTACAACTTACCTCTTCATAATTTCCATCTCCAAGTGTCAATTCAACAAGGGATCGTTCATAAGGATGCAGATATCTTTTATCGGGGAAGCTCTCTACATACCCTCGCAATGGAACAGCCAATTCCTGGCAATGAATACAACACAAAAAAAATATCATCTTGGGGGAATCCATAAATAGGGCAAATTTGCATCCAATCTGCAAACCAAATAGAGTGACCAGATGTGCAAAGAGCTTACCTTCATCAGAGCATCAAGTTGTTTGGCACCTCTGTTTCTAACTCGCTTCGCAATATTGGCAATACCTATGAAACGGATATAATAGTATTGTGGTTAGGAGCTGTTCATTTCGTGAACCAAGTGGCAAACAAATTATCATTAATTGCTTTATATTAGCTTCTGATTAGACCACTGGAGCTGTATCTTAAACATGTTAATTCAATCTTGACATAAAAGACATTTGTCCAGTATTACCTTTTGAAGGCTGCACCCTCTTTGCCTTCCGTATTGCCGACTGAAGAATATCACTTGATGGCATCACCATTGGAAGTTTTTGAAATGCACCAACTGTCTCAAGTTTTTCTGTTGATGCTTTTTCCTAGAAGTTCAACACAAATCAACTAAAATGCTTTGTAACTTCCCTTCATAAAGTTAGAGATTTCATTACAGCAACTATTGACAGTGCCATGACAAGGCAATGAAACACAAAACTGGACAAATAAAGTTTCCAGTTTTTGGAAGTGACCCTCTAAGATTACTCACAATGGAAACAAAAATTCTTATATTTGTGCACAACATACCTCTCATGAAACATAACTTTCCTTGAATACACCATGCATGACATTATTTCTAAAAAGGAACAACCATGCAATGATCATGAAGCTTTAACCTCCACATAATCATGCCCCCTCAAATTATACAGCCCCTTTCTTATAGCTTTCATTTTCCTTTTTCCATGCGTTAACTTCTATTTTATAGTTTCACTTCTCAAATATTGTCAACTGAGTAGTACTGTCAAACATTATCAATATAACTCCCAATTCTAAAGTTTTTTTTTCTTTATAATTAGAGGAATACCTTTGTTTTAGTTTGATCCAAGGGTACATAGCTCCCATCTACAACTTCATATGTGGCAGTTTGCATATTCTTGCAGAAACACAAGGCTGGATGGGTTCTTGTGGCTGAATAGATCTTTGCTCCATGTGCTACATTCAAACCTGCATGTGGAGAATGTTCCTTAGTCAAGGAGTAAAGATAAACGAAAATGCATATTCACGAACATGGCAGCTGAACACTTGATATCAAACCATGTTATAAGTGAGACACAGAAATGGAACCTCTTGAAAATATTGGCCTCCCCAGAAGTAATTTGGATGAAGGAACATGCCATAGTTGCAAGAGATTGGAGGCTCCACTCATATCCTCAATCAGAAACACTATCCAGTTGGTCAAGCTTGTTCAGTACAGCTGACATTACATTGAAAATATTAGTCACCAGAAAGGTGTAGGTTTACAAAAGAAGAGAAGAGAGGAGATGTTCCATGTTGCTAAATCATTATACCAAATTGCATGTTAATGTACGAAACAGTGATATGCCATGGATGCTAGCACAAGAACCACTAGTATCTTTACTTCATACCAAGCCTACGGGTCTAAGAAAGACTATAAGGGTGGTCAACATATATACATATACTTGTCAAACTTAAACACACAAATGTTAGCTACCAAGGTCAATCTTCATTCTCTAAAAAAACAAGCATAACGACACTGAAGCAAAGCCAGTTTCTGGTTTCACGAAAAAGGATTGACATCAATATGAAAAAGGCAAAAAAAAACAATTATGTAAAACACCCAGATCAACTCAAGCATACCTAAATATCCTACATGATCACAGCTGCCATTACACTTCACCAGAAAGATAACTCTCAACCACACATGCTGATGAGGTCCCCAAATAAACCAACACTCAAAGCTAAAAAAAAATTACATTTTTAATCATAAACTATAACTTAACTCCTAAACCCAGTAAAAATTTCATACAATAAGTACAAATATTTAAGGGAATTAATTTATAGTGTAAAACAGGAACAGAGTGAACTGTGCACTGACTGCACACTAAAGCTATAGCATGTTAAATTACCTCCTTAATCGGAATATAAATATTTCTGGATCTCAATGAAGATAATGTCATTATGTTCTATAAAAAAATACTTAATTATCACATAATCATCAAAGCTCAGAATCGATACACCAAATCTTATGGCATGTAGCATAGAAATAAAAATTAGAGAAAAGGAACTACCAGGAAGATAGCAGAAGCTCGAATACCGCCGGAAATGGAGGCTTTCTCGGATAGTCCACGGCGGAGCTCTGAAGGGACCAGGGGCTTCTTCGAGCTTTGTGAGTGTTCGAGGATTGAAGTCG
Organism: Erodium texanum; assembly: GCA_036897725.1. Lineage (NCBI taxonomy): Eukaryota > Viridiplantae > Streptophyta > Magnoliopsida > Geraniales > Geraniaceae > Erodium > Erodium texanum. Next base: position 14,469 of record JAYMSW010000313.1, read on the forward strand.
GGAAGAAGATGAAACAGAAGAGAAGAAGGGGATTTTTGTGTTAATACGAATAAAATCAGAAAAAGAAAAAGAAATTGGGCCGCAATCTGGCAAGTGAATTGGGCCTTAATGGACCACACTTGAAGTAGCCCATAATCTAAAGCCCAACTGGAACCTTCAGGCTTCAGATCCATAACACACTGTTTGGAAACCTATTCTAGCGTCGTACAGGACTATTCTAGCATAGAACAGGACAAGGATAAACCAGTAGCCGAACAGAGCGTCGGTTCCGAACCTCTCCAACAAGCACCAGTTCCACGGCTGCGGAGAGAAGAAAGCTCTCGAGCGATCACGAGAGAGAACGGCTGTGTTCTCTAACTGACGCCGGTGGGGCGCACAATCTTATCATGCGCACTCGCCTCTTCTCTCTCACACTCACATGGCTTCGTCACCATTGAAGACCGATTCCCCTGTCGCTCGCCGGATCGTCCGCTCTTTCATCGATTTCCTCAACTCTGGTTCTTCTCTCCCTCTGTACATGTGATATCAATTCGTGTTTCGAATGAGTGTTTAGGGTTCTTCTTGGAGTGTTTGTGATTTGACTGATTGTGTAGTTGTTTGCTTGATTTTAATATGATGGGTTTTAGTTTTGATTTCTGTATTTTTTTTGGTTGTGATCAGTTGGTTTTGGCAAAGAAAATGTCTGTTGAATGTTCTATTTTAGGCTTTTTGTATGGTAGATTGGTGTTGTAGCTACCAGATTGAAGGTTCCTAGGGTTACATGCTTTGAAATGGGGAAATGGGTTTTGCTTTAGTTGTAACTAAGCTGAGTAGAAGCTACAACGATAATTGAACAGATTAGAAATGTATTATTGGTGTCTTCTCTTAAACTAGGGTTTTGAAAACCTTGATTAGCTGAGATGGTTACTTGGTATGGTTTTGATTTTGGTACTATTAGTTCTTGGGAATTGGATTTTTTTTGTTGGTTCTTGGGAATTGGATTTTTTGTGTATTCACAATGGATTCTGTTCAGTTAATTAATGGGTTCTTTATATGTGTTTTTGGTAATGTTATCAATCCCTTGAGATATTAGTTGTCATAGCTGCATTCGTGATCTCGTCCTTCCTAGAGTTACAAGAATACACATAAGCATTGCTCTAATAGCCTATGACTGTGAAGCATTTACATTGTTAATTGAGTTTTGCTATTCGATGTGACAATCCTGTTCTGATGATAATTTCGTTTCCTTTGGGACAGTTGAAGCTGCGCCTGATACTGATCTCGAAGGTCTTGAGGTTGCTAAGGAATGTTTGGCAGAAGTGTTCAAACTTGACTCATCTTGTGTTGATGATCCAGTAAGACCTAACTTGGTTGATATATTCAGTTCACTAGAATCAAAAGGAAAGAATGATCAAAGAATCAAATCAGATAGTATTCACAAAGAAACTTCAGCCATTGCTTCTGGTTCATCTTCTTTACAGAATTCTGTTGATGCTAACGTTTCTGACTCGTCAAAATGTTTGGTATTTAATTTCCCCTCCTTAATAATTATAGTTTCTATTAGGGTTGGTTATTTAAAGATCATACGTTGTGTTTACTATATATCATGATATTGAAGTTGTATTTTCAATAAGCTTATTGTTGCTTTTGCATTGCTTCCATTGACTTTATTTAAGATACACAAACTTCAACATTGCTTCGGTTGACATGCATTTGGACTTAATTTTGCTGTGCCATTTCTCTGCTGCAAGTTTTGCCTTCTGTAATAACTTAAATCTATACTTGTAACATATCAGGGTAATGACTGGTCAAGGGGCTCTTTTGCAACAGGTATCTTGCCTCTTTTTTTTCTTTTTTCCCCCCCTATATTTATATAATTCATATTTTACCTTTTGTTTACTGTCTCTCATGGATGACTTGATCACAATGAAACAGAACTTCAAGACTAATGTGTGAAATACTGTGTATGTTTAATACTTTAAAATCTCTAGTGCTCTTATCTGATCATGACTTCAGTCTTTGAACTTGGAATAAGCTTCTGAAACTTTGAACTTTTAATTTTGCAACATTTGTTTAAGCTTTAGGCATATGCATCCGTTTATTTTTCATCCATGGTTTTGTTGTTACCAGGGGTGTCTAGAGATGAACTCTTTGGGCAGTTCTTTGCAGCATTAGAGAAAATTCACTTTTTTAGGACCATGTCTGACGGGAGTGACGACACAGCCCAAGTGGATAAAGCAACACGCCTATTTCATGACGCTGTTACTGTATGAGTTACCACCATGAATTTTGAATCTGTAATATCTTATTGCATGAAATGTATGGGTGTAATTTTTCTTTGGTGAATAGAAAATTAGAACTGATTTATATGCTGTCATATATTGCAATTCAGATTTTGATGTAACAACTGGTCTCGATGTTCCAAATAAGTTTTTAGCGTAGAGTATTTTGTAATAGCTTGCTAATTAGAGCACTATTATTCAATGAAAATTCCTTGTGTAAGTACTTGGAATGAGCTATTCACTCTTGCGTTTCAGGACACTTTTAGTCCCATCTTTCTAATGGTTCAACCAGATAAAAGAAGAAAATTGACTCTAATGCCCTTAGCCCCTAAATATATCATCCCAAATTTTGTTTTACTTAAAATCTATGAACACAATCAGTGTCACCTCTCTATTCTGTGGAGAAAAGACTGGCCATTTAAAATGGTTTTCCACCGTGTTTTTTTTGTTTGCTTTATAACCCTGTTTAGAGTCCAAATTGGTTGTTTTGCTGGTGTTCAGTACTTCAGTGTGGTACTTTTCTTTGCTACATTTCTATTATCCTTCTTACAGTCGTTTGCATTATATGATTTATACATGGGCTGTTGGTCTTCTAATGTTATTTTTCCTCTGTCAATCCCTGATGGTATCAGTTTTTAATGTTAGGAGATGGAAGGCTCTGGGAATCAGTCGCTTAATAAGAACAATCTAGCTGAGACATTAAAATTACAAGGTATTTGCATGTATATTTGGTTACATTGTTTTTAGACTCACAACTCATTGTTGTTTATTCTGTTCTCAAACAATTTGAGAAAAATTCTCTTACTATTTATTCATATCCTGTGGGAGTGTGTCACTGTTATTGCTTCTCAATTCGACATGTAAAATGCAATCTAGTAATACACATACTTTCTCATTACTCTTAGCGCATATAAACACTGGCACTTGAACACCATGATGACAAGTTTGTTTATGCAATCTAATATTGTGAGTATTCATCATGCATAATTTAATCTACATACAAGCTAACTATCTGATTTATTTGATTTTAGGTAACAGGGCAATGAAGTCAAAGCTATACACTGATGCAATTGAGTTGTATACATTTGCTATTGCACTGTATGAAGATAATGCTGTTTACTACTGTAACAGGTACAATTCAAACTTGTTACATATTTTACTATATTAACAAGGTAAAAGAAAATCTTAAGTGACCAAAAAAGCCATCTTCCTATATCTATTTCCTCCATACTATTAGTTTACTTGAAGTCATCATCTTTTCTTTTTTTAAAATTGGCCTAACATTATTGTTAAATTTTCAGTCTGTGCGCAGACAGTTCAGCTTCTCATATTTTTGTTTTCTTGGTATTGTTTATTTATTTATTTTATTAATCAGTATAATTTACATTATCAGGGCAGCAGCTTATACTCAGATCCATAAATATGGTGAAGCCATCAGTGACTGTCTTAAATCTATCGAGACTGACCCAAACTATAGCAAGGCTTACAGTCGTCTGGGATTGGCATATTATGCACAAGGAAACTATAAGGATGCCATTGAAAAAGGATTCACTAAAGGTTGGTAGGAGACTATTCTTTTGAATCTATCATAATACTAGCGCAATTAAATACCAATTATCAAGTAGTTTCACCATTATTCTTTATTTGGCTTCTCTCAATTTATACACATTCTCCATTGGGTTTCCACTATTGTTGTACTGATTAATAGTTTTTGTCCACTAATCTTATATTAAGTTAAGAGCAAGGATAGTAGCAAGAAAGCAGAAAGAGAAGGAGAATAGATTACCCTGGTCATCTTCTTTCTATATCCTGAAAGTTAACTCTGATCACTTCAAATTAAGTCACCATTATTTATCACTCTTGTTAATTGCATCTGAGATCTTAATACTAACTGGCCATTATCTATCTCTCTTGTTAATTGCATCTGAGATCTTGATACTAAGTCACCATTAGATATCACTCTTGTTAACTGCTTTTCAATTCATCTGAGATATTGGTATGAAGTGTTGCAGTAAGAAGTCCAATCCCTATATTTATCTCTGTGATTTCACCTTGCAGCCCTGCAACTGGATCCAAATAATGAATCTGTCAAAGAAAATATCCGGGTTGGTCATTTATTAATCAACACTATCATAAAAATCATTATTACAGTTATCATGATTGTTAATCATTCTCGCATGTCTTCTTTGAGATATAGGTGGCTGAGCTGAAACTGAAAGAAGAGCAGCGACAAAGAGAGCAAAATCAGGTAATATATACTTTATCTTAAATCTGATTTTTATATTTAAGTCTATAACGACTAAGGAGCAGGTCTCAAGAATACCTCCTCCATAGAAGTTAACCATACCAACCTGAGTCTTGAACACATGAGAGCGAGGACATGGGGTAAAGGGTGAAAATTCGAGCACCGAATTTCTATATCTTATTTTTTGCAACTAGTTAAACGGGACAATTATTTTAGGAATTACATTATGCTATTGTAGATTCCTTGTCATTTCGTGTACATTTTGTCTCGTTAAAAATAGGGATAATCTCACAAAAGTACACTAACCTTATTACTTTCTCACTTGACTATACTGACTTTAAATTTCTCACATAACTACACTAAACTTCCAAATTTTATCACCACTCTTTTTTGGTAATAAATGACAAAAATACTCCTACATCATTTTATATAACTTGGGCAAAACCTATTGTAGAAGTGTCATATTTCTGAATATCTGAAATTAATGAAGGGTATTTTTGTCATTTAGTACCAAATACAGTAAAGTGAGAAAATTTGGCATTAAATAGTTTCTCTCCCTTATGCAGAACACAAGTTCAGCCGGTGGTCAAAGCCAAAACACTCATAACCAGTCAACTGGAGGCTCAAGTAACCGGGGCGGTTCATTCCCATTCACATCCATGCCATTTGATTCCAACGCGCTCCCTTCTGATTTTGCGAGCATGTTCATGAACATGGCAGCCAATGCATACCAGGGACAGGGACAGCAACCTCAGAACACCCAAGGAGAACAAAACAATGCAAACCCTCCCGGTGAGCCTGAGATCAGGATAGGTGGCGGGAACGTGAGTGTAAATTTTGGAGATCAAATGCCCGAAGAGCTTACCGGGGCTCTGAGATCTATGATGCAGATGTTCTCAGGAGCAGCACCTGGAGGAAATCAACATGATGCAGCAAATGGAAGGCCTCCGGCAAATTGAACCATTATAGTGAACTAGAATTGTATACTTCAGTTCAGACAACCTTGTATGAAATTACCAGTTTTGGGGAGTCTTTTGGATTTATACATTATCAGAAGAAATTGTAGAACAGATGGATCCACTTGTAAAAGATTTAAGGGTCAAATATGTACCTTTGATTTTTTTTGTTTTCTATGTTTGAAACTATATGTGGCTTGGAGGATAAGATTTTGAAGTTGGTTTCAGTTTGAATAGAGTAAAGATTTTAAAATTCTGGCGTTGATTTGACTCGTGTAATGTTTTTTTTATACATACTCGTGTAATGCTCTAATTGAAGATGTCTTTCATTTTTTTTTTTTTTTAATGTTTGTTGAACTGGTATAGTATTGATTATAAAAATATGAAAATGTGTGCTATTTATTTGTTTCTGTTGTTTTAATGTTTGTTGAACTAGTATGCTATTGATTATAAAAATATGAAGATGTATGCTATTGTATTTGTGTAATTTGTTTTTATGTTTGTTGAATTGGTATGCTATTGATTATAGAAATATGAAAATGTACGCTGTTTATATTTATTGTATAAGTATTTTATTCGTCTATTGGTATATCATGAATTGTTTATATATTTATGTCATAATAATAAGGGTTATTATCACAGAGATATACCTAAAATATCTAATTTATTACCTAGATACACTTAAATATATTTTTGACTCTACAAGTACCCCAGGTTTCCAAAATTTATCAATGTTGATTACCGTCAATCTTTCTGTTAGACTTTTAACGAAATGACCAAAATACCCCCAATTAATTTTCAAATTTTCAACCAATTGCCATGAATCTGACTTTTGTTGAGACTCCTAATTTTCATTTATTTTTTTTGGCTAATACCTGAACCTTCTCCTTGAATTGTACCAAATCGTATATTGCAAATATGTAATTAAATCTTATTAGTTTACAAAATGATTTCCAAACTATGTTTTTTTCCTTTTTATTCATCAATTGAGCTTGCAAAATTTCACCACCAACTTTAAAATAACCCCCAAAATATGCAATCTGGAAAAAGCCCCAAAATCTACAATCCTAAAAAAACCCCAAAATCACCCTAAAGACTAAAAGGAGCCGAGGTGGTCTTCATCAATAGTTGCAAGTCGAAGCTCCTTCAGGCGCCTTGGAGGTCCCGATTTGCTTGTAATCCCGAAATTTTCCGACGACCTTGATCACCCTAGAGGTACCGCACAACCTTTGAACCTCCTCCTGGCACCGATCTGTGAAATAAATAAGGTGATGAAGAGAGTGAGGGCTAGCCGATGGTGGAATCGCGCCGATCTGCTCCTTTCCGACCAACCAGAGTCCTCAATCTTTTGCTACCATTGCTCGAAGTCTGCTTCGAGTTCCCCGAGAAGGAGGCCGACCGTCACCTAGAGCCCGAGTCACTTGCAACGAACATGTCTCTCATCTCGCCGGAATCGCAAGATCTGCAAGTCTATTCTCTCTGGAATCGCAAGATCTCACCGCCGACTGTTGGTGCCCAAATCTGCAAGTCCATTCTCGCCAGTAATAGTCATCGTCGGTTGCTGGTGAGGTCGAGGAGAAAGGGACTGAGAGGCGACGTGACTGTGTTGGAGGTCACGAATGAATGAGCATTTTTAGGGTTAAGAAGGATTTTAGGGTAAAGTTTTGAAGGGTGTTTTTGTCCTTTTATTTTATTTTATAAAGCATGTGCATTGCACATGACACAATTCCTTTAACATTTGGATGGAGAATTTAACTATGATAAATTTTGAAATCTAAGGTACTTGTAGAGTCAAAAATATATTTAGGTGTATCTATATGACAAACTGGATATTTTAGGTGTATCTTTGTGATAATAACCCTAATCATAATGAAACTCTAAAATCACTTAATTAAATCACCTTATAGAGTGAAGAAACAAGAACTAAAAACGTGAATACATGAACAACCAGCTTTAGTCAAATGACATCTGATCGATATCTGTTTGTGCACACATGGAGATGGGTCTTGGACGTTATAATGGGAAGGGCCTCTTTTGGTGATAATGCATTCGTTTCTTGTGCTTATTGATTCTATGAATAATGTTGTTCAGAGAAACTCGAGATTTTGTTACATGTAAGGTGTTAATCTGTGGATCATGATAAATTATGATAAACCTTGAGATACCAGAATTTGTACAGATGGAGAGTCATCAAGCAGTTTACAGTGGATTCTGGATTTGGGTTGCCGTTCATGATTTTTTTTTCAGACATGGAGAAATCTTTTAATTAACAGTTTTATGTGTAATTTGCATTCTTTGTTGCAGAACTATGACATGGTTGTATACAGATGCTCTAAATCCTCAGTGATACTATAAGTTATGCAAAATTTGTTGTGTCTTGCCCAGAATTAGAATTATTGGGTATTAATTTCCATACATTTTTCTTTCAAAAAATAAATAAATAGCTTTCATATATTTGTCCTCTGATTAAGTTCTAATTAGATTTAGTAACTGTTATCTCCATTTCATCATGTGTATATTCAGCTTTCTTTCAATCATGTTCACTTATGTGTGATAATTTATAGTCTAAATGATGAAGACTTGGGACAAGATTTATTTTAGTAAATTTCTGGAGAATGAAAGGTAAGAGCGAGCACAAACTATGAACTTGAAATAAATAAAAAGAAATAAACAAAACAGAAATAAATAAAAAGGCATGACCATGCTGAATTAAACAAAACAGAAAGAAAAAAATGTGACTTTCTGAATCGAATTATGGTGCATATAGTGCCACGAAACCAAAGCCGACGATGCAATCATTCTCCTTGCTCCAATCACCCCCATTTGCAGATTATGGCTGCATCAAGAGATGAACAAAACAAATAAAATTAATTCATTATTATTCTATTGAACTAGAACAAGATATAAAGTCAAAGAAGAAAAATAATGAAAGAAACCGCAACCTGGCAATCCCATTGACCAGCGGGTCTTCAATCTTCATCATACATACATAAGTTATAACAACGATTGTAAGTTTCAAAAAAAAAAACGATTGTATATTAAGTGATTTTTTTTTTCATTTGAAATGAAGTGATTATCTATTTAGTAAAAAACATGTGAAAAATAAATATTTATTTTAAAGCGATACCTTAAACATTAGCAGAAGAGTGGCCACAAACATAAGCATTCAAATCCTTAGCCCATCGGATCATCCTGCATATGCATTGATCAAATTCGATCAGCTTAATTAAATTATTACAATTCATATTTCTCGTGTCTGCAGAAACGAACCTGAGTCTGTTAATGGAGCGAGTAGCGGATCCGTAGCTGACCCGAATCATCCTCTTGCGGGTATTGGGATCGATAGAGGAAGAAATATATATTTCAGCATTCACAAATATATCTATGGGCATGATCACTGTTGACTCAGTTTCAGCAGCAACCCGCATACGAAGTCGGAGCTGTGGGTTGGTGTCGGAGAACCCGATTCGCCGTCCCAAGTCAACGGTCCCACCAGCTCTGATTGGCCGCCGTGGGCCACGGCGGAGATAGAATTGATCCACCATCTCCACCGTGACATCGTGGCCCGTTTTGTTGTGGACCCGAGTCGTCAAATCCATTTTAGAATACTAACTTGCCAAAACAAGAGACGTCTATGGCTATTGAACTGAACTGAAATGAAGAGACTTATATAATGTACATCTGGAGATACTCACCGACTTAAGTGCCCGTCCGCAAACGTGCTGTGGTTGGATGAGAAATGTTTTGTTCCCTGCACCGTTGGATCTCAAAACTCAACTCTTCTGTCCGTACGATATTAGAATTGACTTGGAATGACCGAGTTCGGATCTTTATTGTTCGCTAAAAGGAAGCTTCCTGAAAAGTAAATTTCATGCTCCGGTATTCATTACTAAATCATCTATGTTTATTATTCATTTATCCCTTCATCTGTGTTAAATTAAAGATTCAATCATCGAGCTTTTCCTCAGAGAAAAATTGACACCGAACTATGTTATCTTTCATGCTATAGATAATGTAATGGACCGACCGTGCGTAGTTTGCAACTTGCAAACGAAAAGGTTTTAAGAGGGTCCCACACCGCACACAGGGCCCACCAATTGCAACTTGTAGGATTGCTTTCGATTGGGTCATTCAATTATTAAAGTTCAGGTGTCGGCGATAGTAGAGAACTGACTGCGCCAACGATGACGTAGCAACTTGTGTAGCTCACACGTGTCTGATCCCTTCCATGTAATTGTAAGTTGTAACCAAAGCGGACAAAGAGGAACACAACCGTCACTTACGACCCACAAGTTTTAATCGTTAGTTATTTAACAATTAGGTTATTGGTTCGGAAAAATAATTTTAAAATTCCGATGATTTAGAGTAATAGTCAAAGGTGAAGCCGAATATGGATACATTGTTAAGCGTATTATCACGCTATTAGGCTTGCGTGAGGAAAAAGAAATTAGGATGACGCTGGGATGGGTCGGCGAAAATCTATGTGCTCCTCTACTGTTTGAGGGTCGGCAAAATGAGTATCTGCTCAAATGTTCTTGTTAGTTTTATTTTGCGAGTTTCTGAATTGGGTCAGGTTCTACTCGTTGAACTTTGCATACGGTTGGAGATTAAAGCTAGTGACTAACGAGTTAGAAGTCTACGAAGGATTGATGGTACATCTCATGTTACGACGGAAAATCAATCAATCCATATACATAACAATATAACATTCGAATCAATGATTTGATTGTAGAAAATCACTTACTTGGTATTGACTTAGTTTCGAATATATGAAGCCTTTAGTGTATCCACACCGAGTAACAATCCGATGCTCTCAACTTGTTGAGATGACTTTGAGACGAAGAACAGTTCTTCTTCCTTGAAAAATAGGGAGACTAGGAATAATTAGGTTAAGAACTAATTTCATTAACCCTAGTTTTTCTCTTATAACCTAGAGT
>JAYMSW010000314.1:0-24832 GCA_036897725.1 Erodium texanum
CTATCGAGCAGGTGACAAAGAACCGACCACGGAGCGGCCCAACAATAACATAATGGAGAAGCCAGTAGTATTATAGTTTTGGACCGGTTTATGTTTTATCATTAAGAAATAACGAACAACAGAAACATTAAAAAAGAAAAAAGTTATTAAATAATTCAGTCAAGAGAAAATGAGGAGCACCGCAAGTCGCAACAGGTTGGATTCAGTGCAGTCATCTACACAACAAAGACCACTCCTTTTTCTTATGCGCAGATAGTACCAAAATGCGGGTCTCTGCACCTGCATTGCGCAGTCATCATTCTTTATTACTACGTCGTACCCCTATTTTAATTTTAATTTTAATCAATCCTTTTCCGATTGGGTAAATCCGGAGGGTGGGGAGCACGCGGCGCGTGGAGGGACCCACCAATTGGCGGTGTAGGTCCACAGCTGTTCGATCTTCACGGCACTATAGTAGTGAACGGTGATGGATTGACACGCTGGGTTAAATTAGAAGGCAAAAGAAAAAAAAAATTTTAATTTTTGTTTTTAATCTGTACTGCCAAATGAAATCAACCACAAAAACAAAACCCGAAGGACGTTCATTTTCACATCACATCGGCATCATCATCCGAACCTTAAGCCAACTGGCCTCGAGTTTCGTGCACCTTCCGACAACTCCTCTCGCCGCCGATCTCTCTGCCATCTTTTTAGCTCCACAGCTTTGATCTCTTCTCCTCGCTCTCTCTGTGTAAGTGTTACTGCCACTTTTTGAGGAATATTTTCCTTTTTTTCTTCATTTTCTAGTTTTATGTGAAAAACTGTTCACAATTTGTTTTTTTTTTAATATTTGTTTTTTTTTTCTTATTGATTGGATGAAAACAGTTGGGTGGACGGAATTTGGGGGGTTTGGTGTTCCAGAGGTGGACTGGGGATCGATTTGTGTTTACTGGGTATGTGGGTTGCGCTTAATTGTTGTGAGCATGGATTCGTCGCCGGACTGTTCTTGGACTTTTGGGGAAGAAGCGAGGCTGATTAGTGTAACTCGGAGAGTTGTTTCTATTTAGGCCTGTTTTTGGTTTCTGGGCTCTGATTTGTGACAGGAATTTGAGTTCTTTGTACTATTTTTTACTGTATCTGGGACTGCAAAATTTTACATTTTGGGTCGGATCCATGGAGGCTAGATTTGGAGGTGAAGCTCAGGCTCATCCTCATCATTTCAACACCATGGGTTCGGCGGAATTTAGGGCTGTGGGGAAGAGGACTCTGGAGTGGGATTTGAATGATTGGAAATGGGATGGTGATCTTTTCATGGCCAGTCCTTTGAGTTTGAATCCAGTGCCTTTAGATGGCATGAATCAGAAATTCATCCCCCTCCCCCATAGTCATGGCTCGGAGATTCCTGTTCCGGGCGGTTCAGGATCGTCCAATAGTTCATCCTCTAGCTCATATGAAGTGAACCCTGCAACTGAGAAAGGGAAAAGGGATTTGGAGAAGAGGAGGAGGGTTATTGAGGTGGAAGATAACAATTTGACCGAAGAAGCTGCAGCAACCCTAGCCTTAAAGCTCGGTGGCCATGCTCATGCCACAGCCGGGAGGGAGGTTTGGAATTGGGAGGGAACTAATGGGAAGAAGACTAAGTTTGGAGGTTCTTCAAGTCGTGCAGTTTGTCAGGTAGAGGACTGTGGGGCTGATCTGAGCAATGCCAAAGATTATCACAGAAGGCACAAGGTTTGTGAGATGCATTCCAAAGCAAGTAGGGCACTTGTGGGAAATGTTATGCAACGCTTCTGTCAGCAGTGTAGTAGGTATGGACTTTTTAAGCACATACCTTACAAGACCTCTTAGTTTGATCATGCAATTTTCATGCTCTTGGGGACTTAGCAAATTTGGTGATTTCATTGCCAGGTTTCATGTCCTTCAAGAATTTGATGAAGGGAAGAGAAGTTGTCGTAGAAGATTGGCTGGTCATAATAAACGAAGGAGGAAAGCTAATCCTGATACTGTTTCTAATGGAAGTTCCCTTAATAATGACCAGGCTAGTGGTTATCTATTGATAAGTCTGTTAAAGATACTTTCCAACATGCACTGTAAGTACTAAGTAACTCTATGCTTCTCTATCTTTTAGAATTAACCCAGTTAAGGATTTACTGCTTGGTTTCTAGATATTATGATACTTTACAGTTGGTTACTACTTAGTGGTTGATTACTACTCCCAACACTCATGGTACTTAATGAGCTTGTGCTCCCTTAGGTACCAACCATGGAGTTTATGATTAGGCCCAATTCTATCATTATATTGAGCAAATAAACTTTCACAAACATGATGAGAAGAATTGATCAGTGTTCACATTTTTATTGTTCAGTGTTCACAATGTTGGCCCGTCATGATGACTGAATGATCATGTTTTGAATCAGCATATTTTGTACATTCTTCGACCTTCAATATGCATCTTGATTTGCTTACAACTTTTAATGAATATATATGCTTTGTATGAAATGCAGCTAATAGATCAGAGCAGACCACGGATCAGGATCTGTTGACTCATATCTTGAAGAGCCTTGGTAGCAATACTGGTGAGCATGGGGGAAGAAACACATCTGCTGTCTTGCAAGAACCTCAAGACACACTAAATGATGGGACTTCAATGGGGAACTCAGAAGGCATTTCTACTCTACTCTCAAATGGCCCTCATAGCTCTTCAAGACCTCCCAAACATCAATCAGTATCCATATCTGAGACTCCTTGGAAAGGAGTGCATAAACAGGATGCTAGAGGTGGACATATGCAAATCTCATCTTCTGTAAAGCCTGGCATTCTTAACAGGCTTCCGGCATACTCAGAAGTTAGAGGTGATAATGCAGGGAAGATCAAGGTGAACAATTTTGATTTGAATAACATATATGTGGACTTAGATGATGGCGTAGAAGACATAGAGAGATCATCTATCCCAGGAAATCTGAAGACCAGCTCTCCGTCGTGGTTACAACAAGACTCAAGTCCACTTCAGACAGGTGGCAATTCAGACTCAGCATCTGCCCAGTCACCTTCTAGCTCCAATGGAGATGCTCAGGTAAATTTTCATTTTTTTTATTTTTTATATTGTGATGATAAGATTATTGGAGGAAATGGTACACTAGAACTAAAGTATCCTAGTATTTTATTTCAGCCAACATATAGAATAATGAAACTAAAGCTGGACTAGCTCAATTTTGTTTGGGGTGTTATATCTTGATTTATAGATGTTTCTTGACTATACATGTATCAGCATGAAGTTGCTCTTCACCTAGAAATTTAACTTTCTTTTTCTTCCTTCCTTCCAGAGTCGCACAGATCGAATTGTTTTTAAATTATTTGGGAAAGAACCAAATGATTTCCCTCTTGTATTGCGAGCACAGGTACCATTCAATTGACAAATCACTTTAGTGTAGCTATTTGATGTTTGGTTCCCGAGAAAGTACTGATGTTGTGATAATTTGCACATCCAGATCCTTGATTGGTTATCTCACAGTCCCTCTGATATCGAGAGCTATATCAGGCCAGGTTGTATTGTTCTAACTATTTATCTTCGTCAGGCTGAGGCTGCATGGGAGGAAGTAAGATTTGCTTGCATTAAGCTGGATTTGTCTTTTGTCTTTGTTAATCTTATATTTATTCATCCATACAACATATTTAACAATGCAAGTGTTCATTGCCTCTTTGCAGCTTTGCTTCAATCTAGGTTCTAGTTTGAGTAGGCTTCTCGACGTCTCAGATGATACTTTCTGGAGGACTGGATGGGTACATATAAGGGTACAGAATCAAATTGCATTTGTATACAATGGTAGGCCCACCTTTGACTTATTAAGTTTATTCTAGATAATGTGACTATATCATTGAAAAGTAACAATACTTGGAAAGAGTATCAAAGCTTGCTTGTTCAACCAGTCAAGCACTTGAACTTAGGTCCTCGGGACCAGGGGTCAAGTCCCAGCAGCGTATTCTCTACAGATAGACATCAATCTTAAAAAGGCTAAGAATCAAAAGTTTGGTGCTCCTTGCTTCTACATAAGCAAGTGGGCCCAAATCTTGATACATGTTGCTAATAAAAAAACAATACTTGGAAAGAGTATGTACCCTAAAGTGCTTTTGTGCTACAGGTCAGGTTGTTGTGGACACATACTTACCTCACAAAAGTGACAAGTACGGCGAAATTCTAAGTGTCAAACCCATTGCAATATCCTCTAGAGAGAGAGCTCAATTTTCAATCAAAGGCTTTAACCTGTCTCGGCCTGCCACAAGGTATCTTTTGCCTCCCAGTGATTTTTTTCTGCGTCATTCTTAATAAGGCTTTGAAATAATTTGGAACTAAATATGGAATTCAGGATCTGGTTTTGTTATTTATGTGAGTAATAATGAAATTGTTCTTCAGACCTGCTCGTGTCACTAAATTTCATCTTCATTTTCCAGATTACTCTGTGCATTAGAAGGGAAGTACCTGGTCCACGAAGCTGCTCAGGGGTTAACTGATGGTGTTGATGGCGTAGAGGAGCATGATGATCTTCAATGTGTTAACTTCTCTTGTTCAATCCCAACAGTGATGGGACGCGGATTTTTTGAGGTGCTTTTATCTTTCATTTCTCCATCATTATCTCATACTTATGCTTGTCCGAAGCTGAGAGTTTTGCTTGTTTAAAATTCTCCAGATCGAAGATCATGGTCTTAGTAGCAGCTTCTTTCCTTTCATAGTTGCAGAGGAAAATGTTTGCTCAGAGATTCGCATGTTAGAGGGTGTGTTGGATGCAGATGTTGCGCAAACAGGACAAATTGAAGCCAAGAATCAGGCCATGGACTTTCTACAAGAAATGGGTTGGCTTCTTCATAGATGCCACTTGAAGACTAGGTTGGGCCACTCGGATCCCAACACAGACCTTTTCCCTTTAAATCGGTTCAAGTGGCTGATGGAGTTC
The DNA here is from genome assembly GCA_036897725.1 of Erodium texanum. Classification (NCBI taxonomy): domain Eukaryota; kingdom Viridiplantae; phylum Streptophyta; class Magnoliopsida; order Geraniales; family Geraniaceae; genus Erodium; species Erodium texanum. The sequence goes on from JAYMSW010000314.1 coordinate 4,930, forward strand.
TCTCTGGACCATGACTGGTGTGCTATAGTGAAGAACCTCTTGGACTCTCTACTCGATGGAAATGTTGGGGTAGGTGAGCACGCATCCTTGAATCTCGCATTATCAGAGATGGGCCTCATGCACAGAGCTGTTAGAAGAAATAGTAGGCCTCTGGTCGAGCTTCTTTTGAGATACAAGTCAGTGGCAGATGAGAGCTTGTTCAAGCCCGATGCTGTGGGCCCAGCAGGCCTGACTCCTCTTCATATTGCAGCCGGTAAAGATGGTTCGGAAGATGTGCTCGACGCATTGACTGATGATCCTGGAAAGGTAGTTCATTCTCCCACAGACCTTATTTTTGATACTTGGCAAGCCACATTCGAAATTTCTAGTGTGAGTTCTGACCTTCCATGGTATTTGCAGGTGGGAATGGAAGCATGGAAAAATGCACGTGACAGTGCAGGCTTCACACCTGAGGATTACGCCAGACTTCGGGGGCATTACTCATACATCCACTTGATCCAGAAGAAGATGTTCAAGAAACAAGCACCGGGGCATGTGGTGGTGGACATGTCCGACGTTCCCACGAGCAGTGACGTAAACCAGAAGCAAACAGGGGGGACCGGGACCGGAACCGCCTTTGAGATCGGGAAGATTGAGTCGAAACACGTTCGAGGGCAGTGCAAGCTCTGTGACCATAAGCTGGCATACAGAGCGCCGAGCAGGTCTCTGGTGTACAGACCTGCAATGCTGTCGATGGTGGCAATAGCTGCAGTCTGTGTGTGCGTGGCTCTTCTGTTCAAGAGCTCGCCGGAAGTACTGTACGTGTTCCGACCGTTCAGGTGGGAACTGTTGGGGTATGGGACGAGATGAAAGTCCTCCTATCCTAGGCAATAAATAAAAAGAAGCTTACACTATTATTTGTGTGTTTGTATTTATATGCGATTATATAGACATGTAAAGTTGAGATTTGGTGTAGAATGGGTGCTTTGTACGGGGTGATGTTACTTACATATCTCTAATTATTTATAGTTACTTACTGTACATCTCGCATCAACTAGTTACGTACATATATCTACTGCGCCTTGTAATCACATAATAAAGTTTTATTATCTTCTTGCAATCAATCCAGAAACTTAAAAGATCATGGTCATTTAATTTCTATCCTTCTGGTTCCCATGGTGCACAATAAGGCATGTTAAAATCCGATCTAACCCCAAAACTCAAGTTGCTTGATAGAGCTTCAGAATGTTCAAGATGTGGGACAACATCAAAAAATGCGAACAGAACTGGTTTCGGTAATTTATGCTGACAAATTATACAAAAAACACAGAATTGTGTTTGTGATATAACAGAGAGCTTAGGCTATTAACCCACAAGTTCTTTCATGCCTCGGCAAAACCCCTAATGCTTGTGCAATCTGTTCTTTTCCTCAGTCGAGTTAATAACGACACAAAACTACAAGACCTAATAATATAAAAGAACCGGACGGGCATCAAGTATAGCACCTTTGATCGGTTTGCATTGTATCTCTTTCTTTTCTTCCCTATTGATGTGCATTGTCACGGGACGCATAGAACTCTATCATTTGCAAACCTCTTCCTGCTACTGCAATCTGATAGTAACTCCTGGACGACACAGCACAGATTTTAAAATAAAAAGTTAAAATGATTTACTTTTTCCATGGACTGATGAGAAAATATCAGTTGGATCTCAGAGATTACTTACGTGCCCCAGGCTTTAGCATCCAATGCTTCCGGTTCAGGCACAGTAACAATCAAATGGGCATGTTCCTTTAGCTTGCCATCCTCCTCAAGATGCCAGCACCTCACTCGCTGATCAAGACCAGTAGAGAACACCCAAGTCTTGTCTGCCCAAACACCTTCATAATTAATACAAAAACGCAATTCTTGATCAGTAGTGCATAGGAGAATATGATGCTGCTTTTAAAGGGTCATGGATTAGATGATAATGGAAGCATGAGTTCAAATGCACGGTTTTACCTTTTACAGCTGAGCTGTGGGCTGAGGTGACTCTGTCATGACACAAGAATCTGATTCTCCTTTGCAACTCATTACAACCAACTTCTCTTTCTGATACATCAAGCTCAGATTCTACATTTCTTGTCAGGAGTGACAATTCAAATCTAACACAGTTAAGAGCCTGGTCATCGCCTCCACTTATGACGTTATATCGGAAAGCCGAGTGTGAACTTGGACAATCTTTCACATCCGTAACATGAAGGCAATTGACACCAGATTGATGAACGTTCTTCAAGACATGTAGCGGCGGTACTTCAGATACCTCAAATGGATTATCATCAGTATTTACTTGAGAATGAGCTGATGTGTTGCCTTCAGAACCATTTGATTTTGATGGCATCTCTAATATCTCATCATGGAAAACATTTTTATTGGTTTCCTCTCCAGATTTCACTGCAGCTGAACCACTTGATGCTCTCCACCATCTTCCACCTTGGCTACCTCTTCCTGTGCGTGGCCGTTTCTGACAATCAATGAAATTTTCTGCACGTAAAGTTGACACTCTGTCCATGAAAGCTTCAACACTTCCAGTCAGATCCCAAAAGGCGATACTTCCATCAGTAGCTCCACTGATTGCTAAATACACATTCCTGATCTCAGTTTTATCTGGGAAGTTCATAAAAAGAAAGAATTTTTGAGCTCATTTGCATCGCTCCTATGATGATCACTACGACAAATTAATCTTGACCAGACTAACCTTTAGAAGGAATAGAGATGGGAATGGCAACATGCTGCAATGCCAAGACTGGTGATGACAGAGGAACCAACAAAGCAACATCAAACCTGCAATGGTTATAACAAGGTTACAAAGGAGTACAAGGACAGTCTAAGTGGACTAATCAATTGGGAGTTGTTCTATTATACCATAAACGATAAGGCAAAATGAGAGCCCGTAATGCAAGTGATGCATCTGAGCAGGCAACAACAACAAAACAGACAGTTAACCTGAAAGGCACACAAAACAGAGGAAATGTTAGATTAAAATCAAAGTGAAAACTAAATAAGCTGAAAAGTTCGTTTATCACCCATCACCTAGAACCAGCACATTTAACAAGAAAGGCAGTGACAGACAGGTATCTCCAATCATCTTCATATTTATCTCCATTGCATAACCTATCCACATTCTCCAACTTTTTATGAGTACTTAAATGCTTGGTAGGCATGTCAGTGGAAAGCCACTGGAATGACAATGAAGACGTCTCAGCTGAAAGTTCATCTACATTTCCAGTTTTCTCTTGTTTCAATTCAACACATTCCTTCTTGCCTTGCCTCTTATTTCTTAGTAACCAGGAAGTTAAGACTCGCTTGGCCCCAACCGAAACCAGTAAAAATGGATCCTCTCTATCCTCTGGAGTAACGTCACTCTCACAAGGTACTTTATTGATGAAATGCATCTTTGACACTGAGCATATTGACCTTACAGCGGACCCACCAACATGCTCACCAAGCAACTTTGATTCCAACCAATTCTCAACACCAGGAGTGTGCCTGGAATGCCCACATGAAAGATCAGTTAATTGTGAAAAAAACAATTAGTGATAACATTAGTCAGATTCTAGAAATTCAAAAAAAGGTTACCGCCATACTTAGTAAGTCTCACAGTTCCATCTTCACACCCAGTTACAACCCAACTTGGTCTGGATAAATAATTGGACATGGCATTTGTATTTTCTAGCAAATCATCAGAGACAAAGCACAGTGTATGCATCTCTCTCCCATGGAACTGCATATGTAGACTCTTGGGGAACATCTTCTTCTCACTGTCAGGTACCCAGTGCCTATGAATATAGATAACCTCATCCTGGAAGGATGTTTTCAAAAGATTAAAGAACTGAAATGTGAAAATTACAATAAACAGGATTAATAGGTTCTATGATCTTCTCAGTAGGGACAGAAATCATCTGTAGCTTATTTTATGGAAATGAAAAAGCTTAGTACATACAAGAACGTGATAGGGTTTTAGGTGATGGTTTTGAACTCTAACGTGTGCAACACATTGATTATCCAATTAGTAAATTTAAACATTTTGTATTGGTGTTGGAAAGGGAGATAAACCTTGACATAAGCAAAGCAGTTTCTCATCTCAGGTATATCGCCAAGATAATAAGAATGAGGTCGCCGCCATCCACCACATGAAATTTGCACAACCTGTTTCAACATTGAACCATCAGGAACCCAATCAAAGAGAGAGAGAGAGAGAGAGAGAGAGAGAATTACTTTTCCCTCGGTCATTAGGTTCCATATAATAAAATCTGCTGATGCAAAACCAACTGCGTATTTGGCACTCGTCAAATCATCAATGGAACTTCTATCAGAAGTGACAGATCTGACCAAACTAAGTTCTTTGACTTGTTTCATCCCTATAAACTCCAAATTTTGTCGATCCCTGTCATATTCCATGTAGCAGATGCATCCATCTCCTCCAGTCTAGGCAAAACATAAAATGAAAAAAGAATAAAGGAAATGGAAGCCGTTGAATGAACAAAAGCACATTCAGCATGGAGACAAACAAAACTTGTTTCATATTAAGGACTAAGACTATCACATCTCCCGCTTAGTGAAAAAAAATAGAGCATGTGTATTGGTATATTTCAGATTATTTTGATGTTCATATTGATTCCTCAGTAATGTTTCTCATGTTCTGAATTGCTTCATATTTCGCATATGTAAAAGTTTGAATCAAAGCTATACCGAGCGTATTTCAACTTGTTTGGAACTCAAACTTGCCACCGAAATATTAGACACTGTTGATATCCCATGGGCTCCTTTAAAATATCTGATAGGTGATATCTTTTCTTCCAATGGGATAGATGCACCCAAAAGTAGGTTCTTAGATATAGGAAATAGAATCAGATTGCCACGCAGATCTCCACACACCAGAATCTGCACGAACATAAGTAAATGATATAGCAAAACACTTGATAAGATTAAAACACCTATTTAGAAGCTCAAAATTCATGTAGCAATATCAAGCTTTTGATTGTCATAACAGGTTATATGATTAAAACCCCTATTTAGAAGCTTGAAATTCATGTAACACATTATATACCTCTTCGTCAAGTGATGCATCCAAGCACATTATTCGTGTACCAAAAGGTGATGCAAATTTTGATATGAGAGAGACAGTGTTACTTTGCTCCAAATCATGAGAAACAAATTGTGAAGGATTGCATAAACTCCAAAGCTTCAGTGTTCCTCTAGGATCAGCAGTGAAGACATGCCTACAAAACAAACACCATGGCTTGGAGAATTTGTTAACATTTCCAGATGTAAACAGTAAGATAAGAAAACTAGGGCAATGCTCTAAATAATGGAGCATAATTATCACCTTTGCCCCAATGACTTGCACCAATAGGTTCCTAGTAGCTGCCTCTCCAGTTCAGCGGACCAGGTGAAGGAAAGGCCCACTTTGGCAGTACAAACATCACTGTCGACTTTAACCACAGTCATGTTTCCTTTACCATCTCCAACAGCAACCCAATCCTCAATACAAGAGGAGGGTTTAGATGGGTCTCCAGACAACAGATCCATACAGATAACTGGGACCTCTTTGCCGACTTGTATGAGTTCAGTCCATCTGATTTCCCCACTATCTATTAACTTTGCATGATATAGATAACCATGGTTTGTGGCGACATAAAGGGTGTCTTCACAAGAGAAATCCAAACATCGCACATATTCGCTTTTGCTGCACAAGTCAGAAAGAAGCAACAAAGAAAGTGAAGAGTGAGTGACTAAAACAATAACAAGATGAGGAAGAAGAAACACTAAGTAGGCATATAAAGGAAAACTAAACATATAGTAGCACGAAATAGGTAAACTAACACACTGATTATTCCACTAAAAATGTTACTGTTAGACGGCCCTCAATTTAGAAGTGCCATGTTAATATGACATGGCAGTGTCCCTTTGTAGGCCTAGGATATATTGGGTACTGAAACTTGTGTAGAATTCAGAACAAATTCTAAAATGAAAGTGTACCTGTCCATTGGACCACAATGCTCTGATGAATTTGGGATACAAACAGTGAGTATCTCTTCTTTGTCAATGAACTCTCTGACCTCAGCATGTCCCTCCAAGTCCCCTGACAATGAAGCATGCAACTTATGCACTTTGATTGCAGAATCAAATCCAGCAGTAACAAGAAGTGAAGACTTTGGATCATACAAACATCTCCATATGCCCCTTCCTCTGTATAATAACGAAAGTAGCTGATAGTATGTTATAACAAATGGTATCATGCAAATGCCAAGTTATTAGATTAGCTTAAACATATTAGACACCTGGATGCAAAATGATAACATTCATTCATATCCACCGGCTGGAAAACGAGAATGGTGGTAACATTATAACTCCAAAATCATAGAGCACAAACTGAAAAATAGCTGCTGTTTACTTGCCAACAACGAAGAGGCCATATTTGAAACTTACACATGCTCCTTGATCAACTTCAACTGTTTACCATTGTCTCCCCACACACGGCATGTACAATCCTCGCCGGCAGTGACAATCAACTAAACAAACTCAAGGAAGACATCAGTTTCAACATGAATACGTAGATGAGATTTACTTAAAAGGAAAGTATTCTATGATAACTTATGAATTGAGATCAGAATTTTGTCCTGTACTTCAAACTGATTTTCAACAAAAATAATGCACAACAGATACAATATTGTAAAGCAAACATTAAACATTAAAAAAATGTGGAAGGGGGATCTATTAAAGCTTACAGAATCAGAAACGAAACAGTCCCAAATTCGAGCATTGTGACCAAACAGCACAGGACCTAGAGAGCCAAGGCCAACACTTTCCTCTGGGTTATGAGAAATGCTCTTTTCAGCTTGAACTGCCCAGATACGAGCACTGTAGCAAAGCAACAGGAAAAGGAATAGTTGCATAAATAAAACCACTACAAGCAAAAGAATCCTACATTTAATAAGAACTATAGGAGTTAAGAAAACTCAGTCACCTACGATCATCAGACACAGAAACCAATTTGCATCCATCAGAGGACCACGCCAACCGAAATATTGAACCTTCATGCCCAACAAGCTTACACATATGGATAGCCACATACTGCTGGAAATGAAACTTAACGCTGTTGGAGAGTGTACCACTCAAATCAAAGTTGCCTTCAGTTGGGCTTGTTGGAGGCAGAGCACCATTTTGGGAAACCACTTTCCAAACAATGATCTGCCAATATCAATTTTTCTCAGCAAATGAAAGGTTTATTTAAAAGCACCATGTATAATTTCAAATTAAAACACCAATGCTATAACATATAGCCTCTTTCAGTCAGTATCATATGCCAGACTCCAAAGGTTGCACTTGGTGCATTGGAGTCTGGCATATGATACTGACTGAAAGAGGCTATATGCTATGGCATTGGTGTTTTAATTTGAAATTATAAATACAAAGTGCGAGTTACAGAACATAATAATAATAGTAAAAAACATCAATGGTATTTAGCATTTCATTGGCAATGACTTCTGCAAAATATCATAGTAACGAAAGATCAGTTACCTCATTATAAATAGTACCGGATGCTATGCGAAGAGATTCTAGATTGTGACCCCATAACCGCATGGAATAGAGAAGACACTTTTCTGCAATCAAAAGGTGAAATCAATTAAATCGTTTTAAGGCAATATATGGAGACTCAATATGGATACTCAGCAAATAGAATTACTCGTGAGAACAAAAACTAATCTTGACAAATTTGATACCAGATCAAGCCAAAACCCAACCATCAAATCTTATGTTACACTAAGATTAAGCAAGCTAACATACACCTGGCACCATAAATATAACTAACTAACCTGGTGAGTGAACTTCAAGAATCACAGTAGATGTAGAGATGTCCCAAAGATGGACAGAGTTGTCCCCACATCCAATGGCAAGACAATCATCACTACCTTCATTGTTAGCAGAATCCTAAAATCAATAGTCCAGAAAAGACAAGAGTCATTGCACAGAATGATTTAAGCCCATCAAATCAAGTCAACTCAGAGGAGTTCAAATGTTACCTTGAAGAATGTAACATCCAAGACCCAATGACTAAATTTTGGCAAGGAATGCAGCAGAGTTAAGTCAGCTGAAACCACTTGTAGCTGTGACTCCAGCAACAGCTCAATGCATAGATTGTAAAGCTTAATCCTCCTCTCTCCAAACACAACAACTCTGTAAGCAAGCTTCTTAGAGGAAGAAGACCCAGCTCCGCAGTTGGAGTTTGAATCAAGAAGGAAACATGACAAGCCATGAACTCGGATCCCCTGAAACACGTGAAACGACCTAACCATTTGACCCGCCTCCAAATCGTAGAAGAGGATTTGAGAACCTGAACCTGTTTGGGGACAACGAACAGATTTTGACATTAAAGCAATGAATTACAAGCACTGAAAGCGATTGGGTTTCGGATTAGGACAGAATGAGCAAGAGCTGAGGATGAAGGAGGAGGAGAAAAAGAGTACCGGCGAGGAGATAGGGAAGAGAAGAAAGGTGAGAAGGCAGCTGCAGAAAACATAAGGCGGAGATCTCTCCCAGGTATTGTCCGCTGCGGAGACGCCATTGAGTCTGCTCCGCCTCCGACAGAGCCATGTCTGTGAATGATAAGGAGCTGATTCAGTCTGGTGTAGTAATGAGCTGTGAATTGGAGTTGAAAACTAAACGAAAAAAAAGGTTTATAGAGCAGAGAATATAAACTGAGGCGAAGGAGAAGGGTTTAATGGGCCGCGTGTGTAATTATCATGGAGTTTTGGCCCAAATTGCAAACGACCTAGAAGAATAGTTGTACGATATCCAAGTTAGTGTGGCATTATCGTATAAAGCTCATTTCGAAAATACTTCACGTTTTATTATTATAAACTAGTTGATTATCGAATTACTAAGTACTCATTTCGAATTTGTTATAACATAACTATAAATTAAGTTCTATTACTTCGTTTACAAAAAAAAAGTTTTATTGTTTCATCTCTATAGCTCATCAAACTCCCAATCGATTTGTTTAATGCTTTCAATTATGTATTACAATTTAAGCTTCGACTCTTATAGGTATGTTATTTTATAAATGATCTACAACATATACATTTCATATTACGTTTTTTTATTAATTTTAATAAGTTAAATGAAACAAACATAATGAAATTTGAGATTGAATATTTTTAATCTGGCCAAATTAAATTTCGAGATTGTCCTTTCTCATTGTTAAGGTGATTGCTAGCACAAACTTGCAAAACAAGGAAACTGAAAAACAAGATGAAAGATAATCGAAGCGTAAGGACCAGACTGCTGGTTACATCACATGAACAAAAACAGAACATATAACAGGAGCAGTGCTCTCCCAGGGAATATAAATCTATGAACTTTGTTCATCAAGTCAAAAGGATAAACACTTTGAAATCTTTGTTCTTGCTGGACACAAATTACCATTCTCTGGGATACAAAATGATGATGAGAAGCTAAAGTTGGAAGCTTTCTCACCCAGGAACTGCTAGATCACAAATATATACCACCAGTTCCGGTCATATTTATCTGCTAGAGAAGAGTTTCTGACCTCCACCCTTCCCCCAAACACCCCCATTCAATTTCCCATCCGTTGGATCTGGATCAAAATGTAACGGGCCACCCCCCAAGGAGATTCGATGGAACTTTGTTGTTTTCTTCCGTTGACTTTGATCAGATCCACTACTTGTAGCTGGAGAGCCATTTTGGCTCTTTGGTTGATTTGAAGAGGTTGATTCTATGTTCTGCTGCTCACTGACTACTACCCTTGATTTCCCTTTGGCAGCTCGATAACCATCCTTTGACAGCACCTCATCCTCCTCCTGCGAAGGCTTATAATTGGATTGCAGTTTCCTTACAGTGCTCATAATGTTATCAGCTAAGAGATCCTTTGAATTAATAACTTGCTTCTCAGCTATTATATGCTTTCCTTTGCCTTTACTATCAGTATTGCCATTCTTCAAGTGGAAAACACCAGGGCCCCGACTATCCTCTTGTAGAGCAGCCAGCTTCAAGCTAGAGTTGTAGGTATCAATAAGCTCTTTCTGCTTCTTGGGATCTGGGCAAAGTCTAGCCAAGTCCATAACGAGATGTGACAAGCCAAAATTAATCACATAATCCAGATAACTTTCTGTGTCAATCAAACCCTGGCGATATTTCCCAGACACGTCTTTGAAAGTAGTATACTTTTCTTCATCAAATTCAAGAGCAGAACGTATACTTTCCACCAAAGATTTGTTTGCAGTTTGAACATCTTCCACCCTTGGTAATGTCTTGCGCAGTTGTGCAGCAGAAACTGGAGGGAAATCAGATGCAGAAGGTCCAGCAGATCCATTCCCAGCAAGGTTTGGGGATGATGCAGAGTGGCCGATCCTAGTGGAGAGGCCTGAGCTCCTCAAAGAACCAACTGGCTGAAGTCCACTCATGGTTTCAGGCCGAGCCTGAGCATAACTTGCATAACCAGATGCTGATGTCCCACTACTAGAACTAGGTGAAGCTGCTATAGCTGCTATCTTTGCCATAGGCCTAAGTTGAGTTGGATTACTTACTGGAAGAGCAGAACCACGACTAGTTGCAGACCAGCCCTGAGCTGAGTTTGGTGAGGTTCCATTTTTGTTGCTTCTGTGACTCAGTTTTGTTGCCATGGTAGTCGTACCTTCAGATTCTTGTTTAGGTTTTAGTTGAATACTGCTGGATGCTGTGGAAAGGGGAGGAAAGGAGGATCCATGAAGAGGCACATTTCTAGAATTATGTCCCAAGGATTCAGATTCATGTTTAGATTTCTGTTGACTACTACTGGCTGCACCAGGAAGGGGAGGAAAAGCAGACTCTTGCAATGACCCACTCCTATAACTTTGCCCCACGGCTTGAAGATATCTAGCAGCAGATTCAGAATCTGTAGTCAATGCTTCAAATGGCTGAACGATTGGATCAATGTCATCAGTATCTCGAAAATCAGAGGCTATCTGCGCTCTGGATGAGGATGGAGGAGCATCCGCATTACTTGTGTCCAAACTTGCTTCAATGGCCATGGAAAGTTGGTAATCAGAAGGCTCAGGGCGAAATGTTCGGGCCCTTCCACGACGATGATCTTGCGCATTATTACTCCTATAGCGGAAGCTAGTTGGTATCTGTCATATAAGACCAATAGGAATGTAAGGAAGAAATAACTAACAGAAGCAGCACTAGGAGTGAAGACTAACTGCAAAATGAGATACCAAAATAACAAGTATATGAATAAGAAAATCAGACATGGCCAAAAGCATGGGAATAATCTTAAAATGAAGAGCAAATTAGACATGCCTGTAGAGCAGCATTACGCTTGGAGCGAGACATACGCCCACCATGTTCAATAGTATTGTGCCTCTGAAATGAACAACAAAAGAAGTCAGGATACGGTGGCATTCCAATCAAAACAGGAAAATGAAAATACAATTTGATATGGCTACCCCTAGATATGCACACAAATGGAAAAGTCTTGCACTTTTACAACTGTTGAAGAAGTTGCCCACATTGGAAGAATGTGGATTAATTAGCATCTGGATATACCAGTTGGGCCCTCCACTTAATAGCTTAAGCTTTGGGGTGGGAATTTATTCCAACAAAATCTAACATGGTACTGGAGTTGGTTTATGAAACTCTTGATGATATATTAGTTGGGCCCTCCATCTAATAGCTTAAGCTTTGGGGTTGAAGTAAGTTTAACAACAATAGTTACATGCACCAAGAAGTGTTAACCTTTATTTCTGATTCTGATTGGAAGACAACAAACTTTTGGGCAAGGCATGCTTCATCCTCACACAGAAAATGGTCTCGGCGGAAATGCATCTGAAACAGTGAGCAGCTGTTAATAAACATAGATGCTCTGGACCAAATCAAAATAACAACAGATTTTATGAAGTTCAAAATAAATAAATAAAAACATAGAAAATAAGCTATGATCTTGCCTCTAGGTCATCATAGTTCTTGTAGTATTCATATTGTCCTGGATGTTGCCTGCAATAAAGATGTACAAAAATGTTTTAGCATCACTGATTCAGTGGGAACGTATCAGCTAAAAAAGTAATGCTTCTTTTACCTTTGGCAAATATGACAGGTATAATGTTCTGCATTCATGTGAGTGTACAATTCATTGTCCCCATAGAATGGGGTTCTGCAGAACTCACACAAAGGATGACCCATGAATCCACCTCTTTCGCTCTCGGTTCCATCTACCTCAGCATCACCTGTGTGAATATGCTGATTTAATTGGGCTCTAGTATATAGCTTCTGTTCACAAATGAATATCTGCAACACACAAAATAAGATAATAAGATTACCACGCCAACTAAATAAAGGAAAAGGAGAACTTTTACAAATATATTCACATGTCATCCTAAGTATCATATGAGATGGTATGTAATATCTCTCACCTTCCTTCCTTCCAAACACAGACTGCACATATGCAACTTGTGTCGATGGAACAGATGACTTTTCAACTGCTCAATATTCTTGATTTTAGTTCTGCGCTTTGGGCCATCATTTGGCTGCTGCTCCTCCATCTTATCACATTCACTGCATGAAAGCCTGCACATTGCCTTGATCATCCTGTAGTGGTCCACATCATCAAAAAATGCCTGTGTATCATCATGGTACCAATAGGATCCCACTTTGCCCTCTCTGACTTCAGATGGTAGGACTGAAAAGTCATTAATCATCCTTGTATAGTCCCCTAGAGCCTACATCAATAGCAAGAAGACAATAATGTTGAACAAACTTATAAATTATAAATAAGCACCGTTAATCTGAAGAGGAGAGAAGGCAGAAAATAACACTTGGTTGATATAAAACATAGATGTTTAGTAAAGGTGAACTGATGAACTGAAACTGGTAATGCAAAACTGTATGCCCAATAAAGGGAATGCTAAGAATCCATACATACATGAACACTAAGGTGGATGAATTTCAATCAATGCACCTCAAAAAACTTACTTTTAGCTGCACAAAAGTCATTGTTGGCAAATTCAAAACTTAAAAGCCCAAAAGCAAACTCTAAAAATTGAACTGGTTCAATTGTGTAGAATGGACATTCAACATATAGCTACAGATTATTTTTCTGAAAGAAATAGAAACCAATGCATGCAGTGCAAAGAAATCTCCAATTAAGAATCATAAGAACAATTTGAACCAAATTTTATAGCGGGCACATAGAAAAAACACTGAATTAGCTAAACATAGATACATCTCATCCAACAAAGCTACAGAAAATAAATCGAGAACGCAACATCTGACAGAGAAGCTGAAAGGGCAATTAACAGTGATGTTTGTGAATTAGAAAAAAAAACCTTGGTGACAAAGACGACGGAAGACTCGGATTTGCAGATGCAGCAACGACGATCGGAGCAGATGAAGCGAAGGCGAGCGACGCAAGTGGAGCAAACATCGCGATGGCCGCAAGCACCGTACGCGACCCATTCGAGAGTCTCGGCGCAAACCGCACAGCTATCGTCCATTGGTTGAATTGAAAACCTGAGAAGCTGCTGTGTGAGGCGGAGACGGCGATCGGAAGAGATCTAGGGGTTCTTCTTCTTCTTCTTGCTCTGTATGTATGTATTAATCAGAAGAATAAGGTAGGTTTCTTCTCTTCGTGTTTTACTTTATTTTATATGGTACCAAATCGGTCTAGACGCTACGCTACGCTCGCCACACCACACCTGACTTCTCATATTCGCGCGTGTGCTTCAATTAATTTCTCTTTTACAATAACAAAATAACAGTGTAATTAGAGTTCCTGTTTTAAATCTTAAGAAAATGGCCAACAGTTTTTTTTTTTTGAAATAAGAAAATTACCAATAGTTAATTCGAGTTTGGACACCCTTTACAAATAATTAGTGTTTGCATCACATGCTGTGTGGCATGATCAATAAAATTCTTTTTTTTTTTATTGAAAATCATTTCGGCGAAATATTGTATTATTGGTATAAAATTTGTATAGTAAGATTATTATAAAATATAATATATTGTTATTAATAATATGACCGAATTAGTTTTGTACATATTTTTAAATATTTGTTATGACTGATCAAATTCATAAGTGAGAAACAAGAAAATAATAGTGTAATTAGAGTGAAATATATAATAAATTAAAATTATTGATATGTCATCTTCTCATACATTTTTTTAAAATTGAAATTTTGAGGGTAAAATCGTTATTTTAAGATAAATTTACACAAAACGTAATAAAAAGACGAGTTCATAATGTTTTTTTCTTGTATTTATCAAAGAAGAAAGTAAATACCTCTTGCAATTATCCCTCTAGATTAATACATTAGAAATAAAGAAGTGGAATGGTACAATGGTTTTATCAGTTTCATGGATGATGGACACATTTTTACCAGCAATGGTCTTTTTAGAGGTTAGTGTTTGATACGTACATGTATCTAATGGCTGCAGATACAAGTTGAAAAACATTGCTTATGAAGGAGAAGAGGCTTATATGGGCCGACCAAATCAGATGCTAACATTCCTGCAAGTTATACTTATAGTGCAGATTATTTTCAACGCTACAGGGATTATGCAGAGAATCTTAGAAGAGGCTGCTTAGCTTCTTTTTTCTTCAGAATCATGTTTTAGTTACAGACAGAGTTAAAGGAGCTCATAGAAGTTTAGACGGCAAAGCCATCTTCAGGTAACAAACAAGAAATCGAGTGACAAGACAGTAATCAAATAGGATGTTTTTCAGTAATAAGAATCAACTACACCAAAATTTCTCTGTGTTTTCATGAAATTCAAAAGGCAACTCTTCTACACCAAAGTATAACTTTGAATCACAGTTACAATAACAATTAGACTGTGTTGCATAGGCAGGAAATGAAAGAACCCTGTGGAATCAAGCTACTACTTGGCTTCTTCTTCACTTTGACAAGTTACTCAGCATACAACTAAGGTCAGAAAAAAGGAATCAACCCTTCAATACCAAAGAAGACTATCATGTCCTAACTCATTGGTCCTCTGTTATATGCCTCACAAGTAGTTAACATTCCTTGCAAGCAACAAATGGTTTTCAGGTGAGATGCTTGACGGTACATACTTGACAAGCTGTGTATCGAGCCCACGTTGCTTGACCCACATCAACCTCCCTACATCAATTATCTGCTTGCATATAAATCCTAGCACTGCCCTTTCTGCTGCTTTCATGTTTCTCACAGCTTCTTCAACTGTGCTTGCATTGCCACCATATTCTCCTTTCTCACTGTGTATCAACATGAACCAAAGGATATGCCAATTAAATCTTTAAAATAAAGTTCAATCTACTTGCTAGAAGATAATAGTTCAGAATCATTACATGGAATTCAAATGCAAGTTGAAATCTGTATCATCAGAAATGTCTGAGCTGTAATCAGCATCCACTGCCCAGCTTGTAAACCATGTGATAGAATGAAACTCTTCCTTGGTGATCCCTAAATCGACTATGTATTTTTTACCTGCAAGAAACCCATTTTACATTGTCAGGCAAATCAGAACATAATAGAAACATATAAGCGATGTTATTAAGGTGGGATGAATTATTAGTGATTACTTATGTAGTGTTTCCACTGACACAGATGGTGGCAACAGGTTGCTATAGCCAGACCTCTAAGGCATCGGCTACCATTTAAATCTTCAGCATTTTCCTGACTACATGATTCCCCTAGACAACATCTTAGAGTCAAATCTGCAGTTAAGACATTCAGAAGATAAAAAATAACCACTACATTAGACATCAATTCCAACACTAATCATTAAACATAGAACTAATTTCATAAGAAGTTTCCATATTCGAAAGTGAATGGAAGTATTTTGATCACCTGTTGCAGGCCCACAGAGATGTTTACCAATACCTAGATAAGGAACTCCTTGCAATGACTCAACTGCATTCAAGTTTAAGTCCTCAACTGCAAAAGTTGAGTTCATAAGGTAACACCTCAGTAAACATTGACTAGCACCGTATACAAATAATAAGTTAACACGATGTTATGCAAAAAAGGGACAAGGAGAGAGGATGGTACAGTTTACTTCATCATATTATGACACTACAATAGATACTTTATCTTAAGACCACTCCTTGCAGCTATTAAGATGCATTTGAAAGGATAAACAAACATCAAAAGAGATTGACTATATTTTTATCATTTTAAGAAACAGGATAGGATTATCTGAAATCCGTACTGTCAATTCTCAATCTCTCTAATACCAAGCTTTCTTTCTGCCGCAATGATCGATCAGCCTACAAGCAGCAAAAGACATGAGAAAAACAACATATGAGTATCAGAACAACCGATGCAGAAACAGATAATGAGAACCCCAAATTTGATTTACAAGGAAGTACCTTGAGCTTGTATGCTTTTCTTTCCACCAAAAAGACCCTTTTGATTCCATAACAATCTGCAAGCATTTGTGTTAAGTAGCCTCTCCCTGCTCCAAACTCAACCACTGCAGGAACACCACCGTTATACTTATGCTGATCACCATTCTCAGTTGTTTCCGCGGAAGAGCTCTTCAACACCCCAATATCTTCCAAGTTCCCAAGAATCGACACCTGCTGCATAACATGTTTCTCTTGAAATGGTATTTTCCTGCCAACAAGCAACTCATCTTACAGTGCCCAAAAACCTCACTTTAGAATGACACTAAAAAAGAAGAAGATATTTCGTGACAATGTACCTGTCAACTTCCCTCTTGATCCACATGTCACAAGCTTGGGGTGTCTTGTGTGAATCTTGAATATCATTACATATGGAAGCATGAACCTTTAGAATCTTTCTAATCAATGCATAGAACTCAGGTACAGACAGACTGTAAACCACATTCCTCTTCATTTCAGAGGTAATGACAGTATGTGATGGAGGCAACGTGGTATCATCAATGGCCAATATCTCTTTCTCCTCTTGTTCAACATCACCACCATCATCTTCATTGCCAGCATTGATGCCCTTCTCATAATAAGGTTGACCAGACAAAGACTGAGCTTGCTTCAGTAAAGGGCATCTCTTAATATGCCAATCAAGGTTTTCTTCAAGTACAGAGCTGTCGAATTCACCATATCACAATTCAATAAACCAAATTGCATAGAGGGTAGTGGTAATGACAGTAAAATTAAACTACAGAGCTAGAGGGAAAATGCAAAGCAAAACATGAAATCAAATCAAGATAGGTAAGAGAAAGACGGGTTTACTGAGATGGGTCGATTGGGCATTGAACCCACTGGCCATCGGATCTCTCGTTGTGGTTGCCGCAGAATCTGTAGAAGTTCCACGAAGAACAAAACATTAGATAAATCGATGATGGAAGAAGAAAAAGAAGAAGAATGATGAGCCTACGAAGAACCCTTGAGAGGGAGGCTTGAGCAAAATCTCTTCTTTCTGGGGAGCCAGAATTTGCAGCGGCTCTCCATTCTCTCTCTCTCTCTGCAGTTCAGGCACTCTGTTTTCACTTCAGCCCTAACTGCTGGTACCTGGATTCGACTCCGGTCCAATTCTGGAATTGGAGACATGGACTGTTTGGCTACCTTTATAATAATATCACCGTGTGGGAACTTGGAGTATCCTTTTCCGTGCTTACTTTGTTCCGGTTCCATGCTCATGAACCTGTGGACCGTTCCGGTTCCGGCTCAAAACAAAATTATAATTAGTTGAAAACTACTACTAATCATGAATTCTATTCCGTCAAAAAAGAAAAAATTAGAGAAAAATTGCCGTCAATTTTATATATTAATCAGAAAATATACATAGTATATATTGACGTTCAAGGTAAAAGCCCTTACAAACTTAGACTTGATGGAAATATACATCATGTAGTCAGCTTCTCACAGAGCATAGATCGCGTACCGCTTAGTGTCAAGACCTAAATTAAAGGACCTGAAAACACATTGAAATATGCATCTAAACAGAACAACGTCTGTGACTATACCAACCAACGCTGGCAATAAAACTAGCCGACACGGGCAACTTATTAATTAAAAACAGCAAAAACACAACAGCTAAAAAACAACTCAAAAAGGCTTCCTCCGGACGGAACTTTCACGAAACAGCTAACTCCCGGACAAGGCGGTGACTGGTTTGGCAAAACCGACGGATCAGAACAAAGTTGAGCAACAACTTGGGCAAGGGCGGTGACAGGTTGGGCGACGGTGAGGTGGGTAGGGGAGAGAGAGCGTGAAGGTGGCAGATCCGAGAAAGACTACCATTAGGCGGAAATCAAGGCAGGAGAGGGGAAGAGCAGCCTCTTCCCCCTCTCCAACAAGCAGTGGCTAGGGGTTCTTAGCTGGAAAGAGGTTATATAAATCCTACAATATTTTTTTATCTTGTCTTCACTGACAATATGTTTTTAAATTTGAAAAACGAAGGCTTTGAGGTTTAAATTCCCGATAGGAAAATACAAGTTCTAATAAATAGATCAAGGGTTGTGGGTAAAGTGGTAGAGGCTTCATGTAACAAGCATGAGGTCATTGATTCCAATCCTTATACCTGCGATATTACATTTCCCTTTTTTCTGATAAAAAAAAAGTTCTGATAAATAAAGAATCGATTTGATATTCTAACAGTAAATATAAATGAATAATTGGAATTATGTGTCTAAAATATATGGTCTCAATCGGATACGTATATGAGTAAGTGTGTTATAGTTTGACATAAAAAAAAGATATATAGTTTCATATCTAAAAGACTTAAATTCAATCTTATATATTCCTAAATAAAAACATTTTACATCTACTGGCTATATATATCAACTTGAGTTTTTATATAAATAGTATTTCTTTTAACAAAATATAATTAGACTATATTATTCACATGTGAGAGACACGAGACTCTATATACAACGGCAAGTATACTGATATAAATATTAGAAACAAGGTGATAACTACTTCATCTGCAATTTTATTATAGACGAAGGAAGTTATTGTTGCCACGACGAGTTGAGAATTTCAAACAAGGCTTGGACGAAGCAAAGCCAATATTAATTGAGTATAAATTATTAGATTAATGACGTTGTTATGAACCCTTGGTCATTAGCTATAGGCAAGATGAGACAAGTTCCATCCCAAATTGCAACAATTAATATATGTATATATGCTTACAGCTACACACGTTTTGGTCCTAAAAAACTATAAAACCTATCCACCTCCTCAACATATATACTCCACATATATATATACACTAAACTCATTCTCTTATTCCCAACTCACTCAACTCAATCCCTATTTCTTTCTAGCTAGCTAGCTTCTTCATTAGCAAAAATGGGTTCAAGTTGGTGCAACTTCAGAATGCTGATCTCTTTCGCCATCTTTGTTATTTCTGCACCTGCAACAATGGCTTTTCCTCTTCCTTTCACTCCGGAGCAACGTCAGCCCCTTCCCTTTCCTCTCCCCTCCAAAGCTCCATTAAGTTCCCTCCGAGTCGGCTTTTACGACTCAACTTGCCCATTTGCTGAGCCCATTGTCAAATCAGTCGTCCGCAGAGCTGTTTCCAACAATCCTGGTATCGCTGCTGGCCTCATTCGCATGCATTTCCATGATTGTTTCGTCAGGGTAAGTAAGCCCATTATTTATTTATAATCATCGCATCTAATAACCCAAATTAACATATATTTATCAACTAGTAATCAGAATTGTTAAAATACCGTCAAACATAACAAATTAAACTGATAAATAGAAGTCTCAATATTTTTATTTATTTAGGGTTGTGATGGGTCGGTGCTACTGAAATCCAGACCGGGAAATCCAGCGGAGAGAGACCATCCGGCCAACAACCCGAGCCTACGTGGCTTCGAAGTGATCGACCAAGCAAAGGCCATACTCGAGAAAGTGTGCCCCGAAACGGTGTCGTGCGCCGACATTCTCGCATTCGCCGCTCGCGACAGCGCCAACA
>JAYMSW010000315.1:0-24829 GCA_036897725.1 Erodium texanum
TATAAAAAATGCCATAACCTATAAATGATAATGTGTACACGATAAGATTGGCCTAGGGCACAAAATATCCAACAATTCTCTCATTTTGTTCACTTTATAAATACCCTATATTACGTTGACCGGAACATTGTTTACAAATAATACACAATCGGAGGAACCAATAATACACAACTGTCCCGGTGGGTTCGATATTTTCGGGGTCTTTGTTTACAAATACCTTATATTACGTTGACCGGAACATTGCCGTGTCACGTGTCCCGTAAGGAATTTGCCTATTTATTTAAGTGGGTTTCGGGCGCGTCAGGGGTCACGTTTGTGTCGGATTTGTTTGGTTGTGTATTGTTCACGCATATGGTCTCTCCATCTCGTTCTACCGAAGTAGGGAGTCGTCTTTCTCTACTCTCTAGGGAACTCATATAAACTTCTTTTTGTACCCATTTAAATTTTCCTTCTTGGATCGCCTTCTTTTGATCTCTCAAAGTCTTTTATGATTATAAGTGAACCGAATATTGAATATGCTTATACTTTGACGCGCGGGAAACCTACCTAATAAATTAGGCATATTCACCCTCGCGATACGGCAGTGAACCGGTCAAGTGGGCTTTGTAAATAAAGGCCCAGATTATCGAATCCGTGGGAACAATTAAACATTAATTTTATTCTAATTGTGAATTAAATAACTTTGGGTCTAAAAAGGGTTGATTGTTTGTTTTAAAGTAACCAGGAATGACTCGAACAAGTATTGTAGTCAATAATGCACACACAAGAGATTTGAGAAAGCAAATAATCGATGAGAGTGAAACCTAAGGTCGCCGGGTTCATAAGGGTACATGCATTGTAACAATCAATTAATTACTTCTGCATTGTCAACCGTTCTAAGGGCAACGAATTCCCGCTACTTCTAGTTCTAACTCTCTTGTGAGTAGGTTAGAATCCTAATAGGTACTAACCACCTCGTCATTGCTAATCAGAGTGTAGGAAGTCCTAAGGCATGAACGGTTTGTGGGAATTACTAGCTTTCGACGGTGTAATCTATAGCTATTGCAATTATAGTGATCTTATTATTGCTAATTAGGATCTAATCCAATTCTTACTGACCCAATTCGAGTCCCTAATTTCATCTTGCAAGTGACAATTAGGGATCTAACATTTATAGGTTTAGGTAACGGGTGGACTTCCGGGCGTATCAACGCCCGTCTTGTCTCTGTGGCTCCTGACTTCGAAATATATCCCTGCCGGCCTCCAACACAGGCGTAATACTCAGAGTTACGGGCACTAATACGGGCGTATTAGTGCCCGTATCACTTAGCGACTTAGGTCCGATCCTTGGCGTAACGGGCAATGATACGGGCACACTTATGGGCATATTTGTGTCCGTCTCATTCCCGATGCTCCTGTTTCATTCTGCTCTTGATCAGCCTTGATACGGGCGGATCTAGGACCATTACGAGCATAATTCTGCCCGTATTCTCCCAGTTGCCTTTTCTCTTCGAAATGCCCTCTTTTCGCACCGATTTCACCTGTCAGAGCCAAAACACACTTGTGATAGAGAACCATGCATTTTTATTAAATAATAACTCAAATGGGAGCAAAAATAGCTCAAGAATGGGTATAAAGATGTCGATTTAGACATCAGGATGCGTCTGTATCATGGAGCAATATCAAGACACTCAAGCCTAGTTTCTTTAAATCTCACAACCATAATGATTCACATAAACCCTAGTCTTACTTCTTCTAGGACCTCTACTATACACTTTCTCCAAGATCACCCACTACTTCTATTTATTTACAGCTACCCAAATACACAACATTGAAATATTATTATTATTATTATTATTATTTATTTTTTGGCAGCACCGTACCTGCCCATTTTTTCACCCCTACAATATCAACACCCCAAACTTTGATCTTTTATGTATGATCAAAGTTGGGCCAAAGCTATAGAATATAACATTCAGCTCAAAACTAGCTTCCCCATTTCGTTCCAAATCCCCAAAATGTTTCACACACTCAATGAAGCAACTAAGCCCGAATGTAGGGTGCAAAATAAATCATGTAGGATATAAAGAAATGAAGGGCACATTGGTTTTTATCATAAGGTTGAAACGAAAGGCTAAGGCACAAATAGATGACTATGGATAAAAATGTGACAGGGTAGGATAAAATTTTGCACAAACGGTCCAAGGATGGCCTAAAATCATTTTCCTACTTGTCATGCTTCCTATTTTTATTTTGCCTTAAGGGCACACCTACACAGTCCTAGGCTCATCCAACATACACATAGCAATAAGAGAATTTGCACAAGGTCTGTGGTATTTAGATGGTGCCCTTAATATCAAGCATAGTTCCTAAGGTCTCATACTCAATTGTTCAACCCGTTAATAGGAACACCCTAAAACGTGGAAAGATATGCAGCATGGTGTACAACAGATATCATCATTGAAAACTAGCCACATCATTAAGATTTTTACTACTCGAACCATAAAATATTTTTGGATCTTTCAATTTTTTTTCAAACAAAAATAGATATGATGCATGCTGACTCTAATGCAACACTAACACATATAAACAATCACAATGCAGACACTTACAACTATAATATTCGGGCATTGCGGCAAGGGAGAAGAAGTCCCGGGGACACTTACAACACTAACTCATGTATTATACCTTTATATTTCTACATCTAATGTGCTTTTAATGTTAGGGAACTTTGATGTCTGCCATCGTTTAGAAGAATCAATACCACAAATAAAAGTCTCTATTAATAGAAGGATGTGTATATGCTATACATAATCTCAAAGTTATACCCAATTCAACTCATTACAAGAGGTCGACAACAAGTTCAAAATCAGTTTCAATCTCTTTGCTAAGAGGTCCATAAACTAAAAGGTGACAAGTCAACCATACCTCTCCATGGGTTTCAATTTGTCAATCTAAGTGTTATTAATAATCGCATAAATGATGACACTATTCTTACATGTGCAACTTTGGTCATAATTTTCTTATGGTTTTTACATTATATATTTGATTGTATACCATGATGATCATAAATGTAAAAAAATAAATTGTAAATATTGTTGGATGTGTTACTTTTGTGGGTGAAACAGAAATCATTGGCAAAGGGTACCTAAAGAGAGATCTAGATATTATCTCTAATTACTAAGTTTTTTAAAATTATGTTTTCAATAATGTTATATATTCAAAATTGTTCTGAGCTGTGATTTGTTTGGATTCTAAAAAAAAATGTGATTTGTTTCGTACTGTAGCTCGGTTACATGTAAAGTGACATTATGGGAGAATTTTGCTGAAGAAGTTGACTTTTCCTCTATATCAGATAGTAGAGGTCCTACAACTATTATCATTACTTCGACCAGAATCCAGAAGTTCAAATGTTAATATCTTATTATTACAATATCTTTCAGTGCCTATTATGTGTTTATTGATCATTTATCTACATGTTAATTAGATTACAGATTATGTCAGGTGTTGTAAACTTTACAACGTCAAGAGCAAGTAAGATATACTTGAATTTAGAGGATGATTATGTGACCAAGTTGGCGGAAAAGTTAGCAATAGTTTATCCTCGATAAAATTTATTAGATGGGGTCTCTCCATTAAAAATATCAAATGAAGAAGTAATGTTTCAAAATCGTGTTGAGGTATTGGACTTGCTTATGGCTGATTGGAGGAATGAGGCTAAGGTATTTTTTTTTAGTCTATGAACTACATCTTTTATATTATTATGAATGTATCTTTTTATAATCTATGTTAATCCTTTATATGGTTATACTGTGACTATATTGGGAAGTATTGACAAAATAGACATAGAGCATGGTTGGTTCTATCTTGGTTGTGAAGTGTGCTTCCAACAAGGGACACCTAAAGATGGTTCATATACTTGCAAGGCTAAATGCTAAACCTCATCTACCAATACAGTTTCATTGTGAGTTATTTAGCTATTGACAATTTTATATTGGGAGATATCAAATAACCTTAAATTCTGATATAGTAACTGAAAAATCTTATTCCCTAGGTACAAAGTTAATGTGACGGTGAAGGACCAAACTGGTGAGGCATGTTTAATTCTGCATAGCAAGGCCACTGAGCATTTGGTTGATTCATATGCTTTCAAGTTGATTAAAAAAAACAGATCCTACTACTGAAGAATTTCCCATAGAGATTCTGAATTTATGTGGGAAGAGGTTGGTTTTAAAAATTTATTTAACCGATTACAACATATTGCATACACATGCAACCTTTCAGTTCATAATGTATTTGAACCTGATAATGCTTTAGAAAAGGACATTGTTCAACGAAACAATATAAAGGTAAACTTATGAAACTATAGTTTATATCCCTATATGTGCCATATTATATTGTGTATAGTACATATGTAATTATTATGTTTTTTTTCTTGTAGAAAGCCAATAGTTTGGAGTTGTCATTTGAAATCTCAAACTCATTGGATGAAGAACACCTTGCATCTAAAAGTTTGGATATTGCATGCCAAGATTGTACCTCGATGAAAAATAATATCAAGAGTCTAATTCTGTTGGAATATCATATCAAAATTCCAACTCATTGAATAATGATCATGTTCCACAAGACTCCATTTAAATGGAGAAATCATGTCAAGACTCCAACTCATTGGATGATGAACATGTACGACTATGAACAAAGAAAATGCCGCAATGCTTAATGTGGGATTGTTAGCATTTTTTACTTGACCAAGTATTATATATTTATGCTTCGCATTTTCAAGTTATGCAAAATCATGTTTTATTATTAGAGTAATCATTTACTATTTGCATATAAGTTGTTGAACTATATATTGTGACTTTGAATTATGTTGACTATTTATGAATAAAGCTACATCTTTCTATTCATGTATTGCATTATTTAAAAATTTATTGCCTTAAAGTATTATTCATACATTTAGATATTAATTAGGCTTAATTACAAATACACACACACAAACCTTTGGCCGTTTTTCACTTCACACACTAACATATGCTCTTACTATATGAACACACCAACCTATCAAAAAATTTCACCGTCATCATTTTCATCCAATTCCGTTTGATTTTAATAGTAAATGACAAACTTACCCTCCAAATTTTACTAGATTTACCTAAGTTTTTATTTCTTTATCAATTTTCTTATTATTTTATTGTATGTTATTTAGATTTTGGTTTATTTTTTATTTAATATTATCAATATATTTTTGTATAATCCCCCAAATTCTTTAATCGTAGGCTTTATTTCATATTGTTAGTGCGATCTCTAATTCACATAACAACGTAGTGCTCTGAGTTGATTAAACATCCTTTCGTGGCGTTAAAGATGAACATAACAAAATGTGATTAAAGATGAAAAACATAACAAAAGATAAAGAACAAGACAAAAAAAATCAAGATGCTATTAAAGATGTATTGATGAACACATTGAATTTTCCGGTGTCGGAAAACATGAAGATTCTGATCAGGTCACTGAGTTCACAGTGAAGAGAGGGTTGAGGGCATTTTTGTCATTTTGAAAAAAATGAACAGTAATTTAACAGATTTGTTAACAGAATCTTCAAATCGGTTAATTTTTGATAGATTAATGTGTTTATTTTTAATTTGTTGATAGGTTAGTGTGTTCATTTAGTCAGACCATATGTTAGTGTGTTCATTTAGTCAAACCATATGTTAGTGTGTAACATAACATTGGATCCCTCCAATTTTCTATATCCAATGACTTTTTCATAACATTAGATAAATTGCATATTAGAATATGGATAGATATAATTATGATGTATTGACCTTCATATTACTCTAGAATAATTGCTGTTTAGCTAAAACTTGTTGCAAATCATATAATCTATTCAATTCGAGCATAATAATTGTTATTTAGCTAAAAGTTATTGCAAATCATATTATCTATTCAACTGGAGTATCTAGGGTAAAATTATTTATGTAAATTCACAAATATTTATCGTAAAATTACTAGCAAATATTATTTCTAATCCAAATATAGTAAAAATTAATTCAGATATAATGGACGTAAGAGAGAAAGAAGACAGAACAAACTGAACATAAATAGATATGGAAGGTTATTGTTTGTCAATTACCTCAAATATGCACTGGTTTTGTTTCTTTGTCCTTAGTCTTTTTGTAATATGTTATCTTTGCTAAAACATTGCACTTAATTCTTTTATGTTATGTATCCCATTTTATATCAGTGATGTTAGAATCTAAAAGTAATGCAATGTAACTATAAAGTCATTACAAATATTGATAAAATAATACATGTTAGTAGGACAAGATTCATCTTCATGCAATAATAGTTAACAAAAATATCATAAAAGATTCATCTGAAAATGACGTATCTTCCCTTCGTCCGATGGATCTGCTTTCAGGCTTCTTAGCGCCGCCGTCGTCCTCCTTTCGGTCCTCCAGCGTCGGGCCCTTCGGGCATCGGAAGCAGATTTGTTTGTTTGTCCAACGGTTGTGCTTCCTTGCCCGCTGCTGTCTGCGACAATATCATGCCCGCCCTTCCACTGGCATCGTCACAAGATTTGACTCCATGCTTCTCTTCACAGCTGGCGAGTCTTCATGGCACCGAAAGCAGTTTCCCTTGTCGTGCCTCTGTGTTTGGGTCGCGCTTGCCCTCCCTTGCCCAACCACCACTAGGGTCTCGCACGGCCACCGCTCGTTCGCGCTAGGTCTTGCCCAGCTGCCCTTGCCTCACTAGCCACCGCCCTCTTCTCACTCGCTTCACTGGTTGGTCTCGCACAACAGCGGCCCGTTCTCACCCGTCTCGCCCAACCACCCTTTCCTCGCCCAACAGCAGCCTGCTTCTCCCCTGTCTCACCAGATCCCTCACCGGTTTGCTTTGGTTGTTTTCGTCCATTGATAACTGTGCCACCGCCAACCTATATCTTCACCTTCCTGAGATGCGTGCTAGTTGATCTTCTCATTATCAGATTCTTTGATCTTGGGCAACTAGCTGTTGGGCCAGTCTTACTCTCTTAGGCCTCTATCATTTAGGCTCTCATCTTATAGCAAGTCAATTTATTTTGTTCTTGCATCTCATAAAGACTTGATGTCTTTCTCTATACTCCATGGAGCTTGTAAGTTTTGATATCAATGATGCAATGAGGGTACGTAAAATTTAGTTCATTGAACCCTTCAATATTATATGAGACTTTAGGGCTCCTATGGCCATCATCTATGGTAATGCATCCCCCAGTCACAGCTAATTTAGTGTATTTTGCAAGGAAGATCATTGATCGGAAAACTTCACGACACTCTCGTAGTGCATCTCGTTCATCATCCATTTCCATCAACAACCTCTGCATCCAATGCAACCCATATGTATTATAGTTGGTCTTGAACATAGCCACCACATAAGAATACCTACTAAAGCATGTCCTTTCGGTATACAATTGACCTAGGTAAGATATACCAAGTAGCAAGTCCGTACCATTGAATGTATAGTATAACCTTAGTAAATATTTTGCCCTCACATTCCCAACAGACTCAGCAGTTTCTAAATACTTGACAGTTGATTTTGTTATGTGTTTGGCTTCAATTGGGTGACATAAAAATTGCATTTTAGATAAAAACATGGGGGGTATGCAAAAGCTTGTATATGGTCCTACAGCTAAGGTAATTGGTTAAACATTTAATATAATACAAAATTCAATAACCAATCAGGGTAAAACAAAATAAGCTATATGTTTGTTGACACCAGTTATATTAACATGGTTATGTAGATACATAGAACAACATGATGGCCCTAAAAAAAACATGACGAGTTAACAGTTGTACATAAACAAAAACATCCGATGGGGTACCATTGTGGAATACTAAACCAATGTGCATTTCATATTAGGGCGAATGTATGCAAGACAGACACGCCAATAATGTATAGAAATATTACGTTCATGAAATACTATTGCATGGATTATACACGATTGAATGTAGTATTCATGTTGGATGATAATAATATGGTATGTGAATTATGTTAACGTATGCATACGAATATAACCAATGTATGGTTGGCGGTGCAACATATAATGAAATATGAACAACAACATTTTGCAATAAATAAAACAACAATCATTATCAACATAGGGGAAGATATGCTGATGGAAAGTAATGATTGTCAAAAATCAATTACAACAAACCAACATATAAAGAGTTACATGCACTTGTACACATATAATTATAAAAATAAAGCGATGTATCAAGTAATGTACAATGGGTGTCCGATTCTTCAACGGTCCACTCAAAAATGTACAACACTATATCATTCGTGAGATGCTCGAAAAAATCAAAATTTTCCATGTCTAACCTCTAAAGGCAGCCTGCGGAATGAAATGTAACTAAACAATTGTCTAAATTACTAATACTAAGGATTAAACGTGCAGAAAACTATACTCGCATAACTCAAAAAACAACCACTTATGCTCAACCCCCATACAGAATTATCAATATTTGGCTACAATTATAGTTTTAGCATTTTTTAGATAAGAGAGCACAAAATGTTACATGAATTGTCATCTGTCAACACATGTAAAGCACAACAATGTGAGGTAACACTAAAAATTTGGTAAAAGCTAGTAAATATTTCAATGATTTACCATAAAGCATCATGCAACAAATCAAATTGAAATCTTAATTGTTTTTTTTGTCGATCAAACTAATCGACTAAACACAACCCCAACTCAAGAGTTGATTACTAAAACGACATGTACCTTACTTCCCACAATGGTTCAATAAAGATGTGTACCTTTGAGTAAGACACAAAGTGTAAAAATTACATAAAATGAAACCTATAAGAGATTGGTAATACCATATACGATAATCAGCTAAGACAAAAATTTACAATAGTATTGCACAACATGAACATATATTTATAATATCAATGTGTATTCTACAAAACATGACTCTATGTGTATAACAAATCATTATCAACGTCAAATCTGTTTACATGATACAAAATGCATAAAATGTAGCACTAACTTATTTATATCCAAGGTTTACTAACAATAATGTTGAACCATCAAAAAATAGTATAAGATCTCGGGGCATAAATGAGTACATAGTATCAATAATATTTGGTCTTTGCATAAATATTTGTAATTCAACAAAGAAATTAATATATAGATCTAGTGAAACAGTTGTGAAATTAGTGTTATGTTGATTATAACATGAAAAAGCATAAATGGTCTGAACCAACTTTACAAAATTATAATTAAGTTAATTTTGTGGAATGGGAGGAAACGTGCTCTACTTTTGTGGGGATGTGCAATTGTTGATTATCGTGGTCTCTGTGGTCTTCAGATGGTAGTTCAAATACATTCGATCCAATGCCCATACCATATAATTGGTTGGATAGAGAAAGATTCAGATGCAATCTTAGGCCCATAAAACATGTTCAACTATTATTTTGGGCCTAAGACACTATAGACTCGGTGTTAGTAAAACACTTAATTTTAGAGCAGGTTCATGCTGGTTGCTAAATATTTTCATTTTGGGGATCTAGCTTCCCTGCCCCTATTGCAACCTACTGCGAACTCGAACCCCTTAACCCAATTGCTGACAATTGAAACTTTCAAATGAACTTGCTACAAGGAGCTTACTATGTGGAAATTAACCCTGAAACCCTTACTGCTCCAAATTGATGATTTCCCCAACTGAAGTCGGAGTATACACCAAGACCCTAAACCTAACACCTTGAGTCATGCCCCATGAACCCGATAAGGAAAGACAAACCCCATCCCTGATATACTGGTGGACGGAATTCACACCCTAAAGTTGCATGCCCAATGAAGACCCTAAACCAACATACAAAAACTCTGAACCATGAGCTTCAATAGAACAAACGGTGTAGATTGTTGCATCGAGTATGAACAGAAATGTTTGGAAAAAGTAGCACCCTTTAGTCAAACACCGTGAACCATCAAATATGAGTCTGTGAGTGGAAAAGATGAACCCTTTAGGATGGTGATGATGGATCCATATTTGTATTTGTGGTTGAGGATAATCTCGAAAAATTTCCAAATTTATATACGCCCAGAATAATCCATGTTCTTGTTTGACTAAAATGAAATAGGATACTGGATTTCCACCTAATAATAAATCATTCATTATATATAACATGAGTTTGATCCTCAAAAATATCAAAACTCTATTTATATTGATAATAATTTTTAAACCCATGTAGATCATTGTACAAAGTTAATATAGCACACAGTAGCAAATAATATAAAACCATGCATTACCTTCAATTAACTATGAAATAATTACATGCCAATGAAATCTATATATATATAAAAGAGAATATTTGAGTGATGACATGGATCATTCCCTGCTCTTCTTTCCTTTTTTCTATTTTCCTTGTTTTGTTTGAATTTTATTCTATATAAGTTGTTTATTGTTTTAACTCCTATTTTTTTTGTGACCTTCTTCCTATTTTTTAGGAGGTTTGTATCAATTATGAATGTTGACAGGTGCATCCATCCATATATGGTTTCTATGTGCCCTTTCTCCCTTTTTATTTCCCCCTTTTTGGTTTCTTTGCATTCAATATTTACTGTTGTATCAGTGATTATTTTGTTTTGTATTAGTTTAGAGGTCGCAACACATGCTCTTCGTCATTTTGGATTCTGGTCTCTAGCCACATGGAAAAGTCTGCCTTGCTCTCTCATGCTCTCTTCAACATCTCTAACTTTTGTGTCAATGTAAGACTAAGTTCGTCTTTTCATTTGAACCTCAGTTTGTTTATTTACTGCTATATCTTGAGGTTTTGGATTTGTTAGATAATTAAGTTGGAAATTTTCGGCATTGTCTATACTATACATATTCAGAATATATCTATCTTGGTATTGTCTTTCTCTATACATAATGTTCAAAATATATTTTTTTACTGGTGCCCTATCCAGAATTTAAATTTGATTATATCCAGTTTATTTGACAACCTCAACTAATTCAATGAATGGTTTTCAAGAGGATATGTATTTAAATTAAGCAAGATCTTTTTTTAATCTTGAGGAGAAAACTACAAAACAAGAATGTGTTTCTTTCTAAATGATCTGTTCTTTTTTGAAAATTAAATGATTTATGTTAGAATAACATGAATTTGATTGTTAACTAATAATTATTAATTTTATAACTCAATAAAAGGTGGTTGATGAGTCTCGGGCTCATAGGCAATTCCAGTGCCTTTTTCTCACATTTAAGCCTATTTTGACATCCGAAAGACTAATAATTAGCTTAGTTTTGATAAAACTTCCTTTAATATTATTACTCCGAAATGTTCTTCTTATGACAAGTGCTGAGGAATAGCGTGGAGGAACCCTTGAAGGAGGAAAGACCACGAGCTCGAAGCCCAAAGGAAGAGGATCAGTGAAAGTCAAAATCAACTCCGGGAGTTTTCAGGCGCCGACTCACCACCCGACGCACGTCAAGGGGTGCATCGGGCCAGTTGGACCTCGCCAGATCAACGTGGCACACGCTAGCACATGCTTGATACACACCACGTGGTTCGACGTACCTCCCAGCACATCTGACTCAACGTCGACGCGCGTCAGAGCATGCGTCGACGCACCCATATCAGTCGGCGCTCTTCAGATGATCTGCCAGCATGACCAACCGGATCCCTCGCCGAACCCTACTTGTCCAACGGAGGTGCCGACGTGTATGTTGATCGCGACCGACACACGTCAACAGGTGAGTCAGGCTCCGTATCGAGCTCTTATTCGAGCGTATAAATAGAGAGCTCCCTCTCCTCATTTTTCAAGAGTCTTGAGAGCCTTGGTTTGGGAACCAGGGAGCATTTTCGTGTTTCTGTACTTATAGAGAGGGGTGAGAGCGGTAGAGAGCGGTAGTGATTCCATCAGGGGGATACACCGGCATTTGTGACCAAGGGGATATCGACTCTAATCTCTACAACTGAGGTGCGTAGAGGAAAGAGATGGAGATTGACAGTATTCATGCTGTTAGACTCTACATTGGACCTCCTACTTCCTTTTCTTGTAGTGCACAATGTACATGAATGTCGATGAATAATATTATTCTTGGTTGTGTTAAAAGTTTTTTTTTTATTGTTCAATCTTGTATATTGCCTATTACATGATGTTGATTAACTAGTTTTATGTGGCTCATATGTCTGGTGATGATTATTTGGGTTAGGAACATGCTAGGTTTTACTTGATTGCCGCTCTATCTGTGACAGTGATATTGTGGACATTGATTATTCTGATTTGATAACATGTGTGTCTGTCGCCGCCCTATGCTAGATAGAATTACTATGTTATCTTCTGATTAGTTGGTTCAACCGTTGTTTGAGATCTATTTCTCCAGGCGGCAACGCCTTGACCGTTCCGTATTCGTATTATTTCGATACATATCCTTGTGAGGGGGGTTCCAAGTAGTACAGTACTTATAGTACCGAGGACTGAAAAATGCCCTACGGGAAAAGACTGCCAGACTTCTCTAGCCAGATTTTTCTGCCCAATACCATGTGCGGTATCATACGGAGGCTCGGGATGCTAGTTTAGTTGCTAGTCGTCTCGAAGCTTGATTCCGGCGATTCACCCGCATGAGAGAATGCGGAATGGTAAAACTGTAGTAAACCAAATGTTTTCCAACCAGTTGATATTATTTGTTGACCTCTTCTGTACATCTATGGTCCCACTGTTCTTCGCCCCTTACTAAATGTGGTGATCTATCGTCCGTAGAAACACCCAACTCAAGTTTCTCGTAGAGTTTTGAGTTCGTTCTGGCGGCAAGGAAAGTAACTCTAGCCTTGTCCGCCAGAACACAAGCTCGCACAATCTCAGCCTCTTCACTAAAACCTCCATACAACCCTTCCACTTCCACTCTATAAATAGAAAACTAGATTAGGTGGTGACAACCCTACTTTAGGATACCACCTTATGTCCTCCCAAACCCGTCGCCTTGTGGGATCAACCGGTACTTACCGTCCTAAATATAGTACTTTGTTACCACGTACATGTTTCGTGTATGTGCGATCGTGACAGATGCCTTACATGGACACACATCCAATTAATCGATACTCGAAATTATGTCCTAGCGGAGAGTCGCGGTCGACACCCGAACAGTGGTGACCAAAAAATTAGTTCTAAATAAGTTATTTATTCAACCCGTATGATTACACATTTCTTAATCGAAAGCAGCATCCTGATTTTCATTAGGCACAGGAACTTTGCAATCTCTTAGCCTAACACAAAATAAAATAATGCATCAAGCCAGATAGGTAGCATATAGTAGATAAGTATAAATTTGTGCTTGAATCGATGTAGGGTAAAATGGCTTACCTATTGACCCGGGAATGATTACATAATTCTTCTTCATAGTCTGATCCCTTATTTTCCTTACAATATTGACAGATGAATGGTTGTTGTCAAAGGAATCTGAGTTATCCCCTTCTTCGGAATCAGATGAACTAATGATGATGGTCTGGATCGAGTGTGGATAGACCATTCTTGTTCTGCTGTGGTTCTTATTGCACATGTGTCGGGTCATGACACGATCAGCAATAGAACTCATGATTGAATCTGCAAATTTTTAATTATTACAATGCATTGGAAAACAATTATAGGAAAAAAAAACAAACCGAATGCTAATATAATAAAATGGCGATGGATGATACATAGTAGCAATAAGATTATTGTCATGTGATAAAAACAAAAAAGTACCCACATGCTTGGATTAAACCTTGAACTAGATTATTAGTATGAGTGTTCATCAAATATGCATTAGTTGAGTAATGTAATCAACTCAACACTGAAAGCATGAGCATCGAATCAGATAATAAAGTTCTCATTCACAACGTGGAAAATGGATTTATGTAAATATAAAACCTTGAATTTATTTATGAGCCCTGCACTCAAGTGAATACACTCCTGGTTGCATAGACTGAAATTTGACATTGAAACTATACTATATATAACCTAACCCTATAACGTTTGGTTGGGTTTCTTCACCACAAGAACTATTTGATTATAAACCGTTGAGAGTATATAAAGGGGTTAAGAGGCAAGTTATGCATGCTTTACAAATTCAAACCCCTTACCCCGATAATGTTTAGATATGAATGAGTCGTATGCGTCGAAGAATCATAAAAATCTTATAAAATCATAAACATCGTTGTGGGTCAAGTAAATCTCGAAACAATATAAGCTGAATCTTGGGGTAGATGATTTTGACTGACGATTAGTACACTCTTCAGTCAACATAATTGCCCCACAAAATTCACTCTTCTGTGGGCTTCCCAATTGACCAAGGACCATCAACTGCAAATATTAATATTGTATAAATAACGATAATTATATTCTATTCAAATGAACAGACATAGATTTTGAAGTAGGCATGATAGAGAAATCTATATAATTTGCGTGCAAAATTTTATATATCAAGAATCGGGTGTTCAGTTCGGTGGGATGTATGACATCTTTTGATTCTTAGTTAAATCAACTTAAAGGCGCGAGATGCTCTTTTTCCAAATACATAACGATATCATCAAGTATTATGAATTATCAGATTTATCAATCATAAATACCCTAGCAACAAATATGAATTGCAAAGTATAGTTGTATACAATATTTGCATACAAAAAATTAAGATATCATCACGCGATGTCAGAGCGAGTGAAATCGATTCTACAACAGTTTCTGTTTATCTGTTTAAAATAAATATCATTATAAATAACCGACTAATAATGCTTATTATATCGATAGTCAAAATTCATTCGTATATACATCGTCTAAACAACACATTAGTTTTCATTTATTTAATGTGATAAAAATAGTGACTGGTCGTGAACCATACTATTACAGTATAACTATAAGATTGCTACATAATACAGATGAGTAAATATGTAGAATGAAAATGCATATAACTGGCATAATATGAATAAAAAATATAGATAAATTTAATGGCTATATAATTGTAAACATAAATTACGGGAGTACAAATATTCGTATTTGTACAACGAATATGTAATATGTACCATTAATACTGAATGAATACAACATATAAATCTACATAGACATGTATACCCTGATCCTAGAAAATACACACATAAACCCTGAACCCATGTATAACAAATATAGATACACCATTGCATTTTTTTTTGTAAAAAATAATATGTCCATACCACGAATAAACATGTATGTATCACGAATGTGCGAGTGACGTGTGTTGTCACCTGAGAACCGACATACTATTTGCATTTTGCGTCGGACCACATCCACATTTCTATGATTTGGGAGGCGGTCTATTAGATTTAGTTTCCTCTTTAATCGGTTGTATCTACAAACAAAATGACGCGAGATGATAGCCTTATGTGGGTTTGATGCATTTGAAATTGATATATGACGCCAAGAATGTGAAAGCCAAACATATTTTGAAGTCATGTTCATCATTACATCCATTCATGGTCTGAAAAAATAGTTATATGCGAGATTTAGAGTAATGTGAGATTATTTTGATTCAACTGTACTTAATGAACGTCAACATTATGTTCATAAGTTCATGAATTTAAGCGCCTAACATGTAAAAAGTAGATGAAAATTGACTGACCATATTTTGAAGTAACCCTGAATTCAATATTATATGAGAATAGATGATAGTGGCTATTATTAAAACAGTTATTTACACTTATGAACATTAGTGAACCCCAATGCATATAATCAACATCATTACATATATAAGTTCATGAATTTAAGCCCCTAACATGTAAGAAGTAGATGAAAATTGACTGACCATATTTTGAAGTAACCTTGAATTCAATATTATATGAGAATAGATGATAGTGGCTATTATTAAAACAGTCATTTACACTTACGAACATTAGTGAACCCCAATGCATATAATCAACATCATTACATATATAAAAGAAGTTACTTTCTTCTCCTCTGAATCAAAAAATAATATATATATATATATATATATAGTTAGTATACGATAAATATGCGTAACACAACTAATTGAATAGTGGGGTAAGAAAGCTAACCAAAATTTCCACATCCGTGATTCATATTAAGATATAGTCACAAATTAATCCTTAATGACCTAGTTCATCACTATTCTGATAATCTATTCAACATTATTAAATAACAGCCGTTTATAAGAAGATTGACATATGTTACACTCAATGTGAACAACAAACCCACTCAAAAACTCAAATCTTAGCACCCTAGCATTAGAACCCTTATCCGCACTCCCCTTCACTCCATCCTATCCACCCAGCACCCCAAGATTTCCCAAAATGCTCCCTCAGCAACACCCTGTAGAGATTCAAGAAACCCAAAATTGAGACAACACTCCAATCCAACATACCTCAACAGAAGCTTCCCTTTGATCTTCGACTTCTGCACGGACTTAAAATCTTGTCCAGAACTTGTTGTCCGCTTCGAACCTCCCAAACCTTCCGCAAGCAAGAACACATACTTCTTCCTTTCACCCCTCATCAAAAGCCTTAGGTTTCGCAAAACAGCTTCCTCCTAAGCCCGACCACCCCTAAATATCAGAGGGGACTCGTGTCCTCTCAAACCTTATCACTTCTAATGAAACACCACCCAGACACCTGAAAGCGCAACCACAAAATTCCCAAAATACCCCTCCCTACACCAAACATTCCAAAACTTTAAAAATTCAAAGCTTCCCCCTCTTGACACTTCCTGGCTAACTAATCCCTGACTGCTCTATGCTTAACCAATCCTATAACCTCTACTCATAGTCAGAAAGAAGCCATGCCATTAAAAAAAACAACTAGACTGTTCTTCCCTTTCCAATCAAACTTCAAATTCCCCCCAGTTTCACCTAGCACCTTTGTATCCTAAAATTAATATAGATCTCTTGGACTTTTTAGCCAATCCCCAAAACTGAAACATCCTCCTTCCTTAAATTCCATTCCAAACTAAAAGCATAGTTCTGTACTTTCTTCACAATCTCTTCCACACCCACCTCCTTCCTATGGAACACTCTCTCATTTCTTGTTGACCATATAAACCAACAGACACAGTGTACTATTCTTGCCCGTCCTTTCCTTCCTCTTCTTGGACACAACTTCCCCCAAGTCATCAAAAATGTTTGACACGAGTCTTGCAGAACTCCGGATAAACCCCACCAATTTAGCACCTCCATCCACACCTTCCAAGATACAGAACACTTAAAGAACAAGTGATCACAGTCCTCAAATGCTTTACCATAGAAAATGCAAAAACAATCTGCTATAGACAAGTTCATTCCTCTATTTTCTAAGAAACATTTAGTAGCTACAGCATTATGCATAAGAACCCAAACATGGGCTGAAAATTTGGGAGGCACATCCGGTATCCATAGAGCTTTTGCCCAGCCTACCTTTTCACACCCAACGTCATCCAGCTGCTCATATGCTTTCTTCATCGAAAACCCTTTCTTGTCTATCAACCAAGACATCTCATCTTTGACACCCAACTTAATCTTCCAAGGTTCTAATATATTTAGTAGCTCTGTCAAGCTGTCTTCCTCCCAATCCCTCAGTCTCCTTCTAAATCGAAGACCCCAACCCGATCCCCTCCACACTTTACTAACCTTCTCATCTTTATGAAGACCACCCTATATAGTAGTGGAAGTTTGAACTTGAAAATCATTTCATCCAACCACACATCTTCCCAAAACAATATGTGTTACCCATCACCCAATATCCAATGTAAACCCGAATTCCCAAACAAACTTCCAAACTTTAAATCTCCAGCAAGCAACTGAATTTGCTTCAGAATTGGAGATGAACGGTTGCTATCAAATCTAGACAAATCCCAGTCTAGATTATTCCACCGCATTTTTGCACAAATCACTTGTTTTCATAAAGGCTCCCTTTCCACTGAGAATTTCCACCACCATTTGGCTAATAAGCAATTATTCATTGTAGTAATACTTTTTTATTCCCAACCCACCTTCCTCTTTTGGCCTACACACCACTTCAGCTCTTCTTACAAAAAGGTTTGTCCTTCCCCGGTCTGCATCACAAAAATTTCATTTGGCATCTTTCAGCTCAACCACAACCCCTTTGGGAGCTTTCATCAAAGTAATGGCAATGTGAATAATGTGGATTTCATCAATGTAATCCTACCCCCCAGAGATAAAGTTTTAGCCTTACAGACCGCGAGAGCTTCCTTATAACCTCTTATAACAAGATCCCAAGTGGAAATACGATTTGGATTGCTCCTAACCGAAAGCCCAAGTACGGAATTGGCAACGAACATGCTGAACACCCAAAAAGCTCGATCAAATCATTCTCTTTACTTGCTAAACTATTGAACACATGTAGCTTTGACTTATGGAAATTTATCTTCAATCCGGAACACAACTGAAAACCTATAAATATACTCTTGAGGCACCTTGCTTCTTCCCAGCCTGCTTCAATAAAATGATGGTATCATCTGCAAATTGAAGATGGGAAATTATAGGTCCATTCTCCCCCAAACTAACCCCATGACATTTTCCCAAACTAACATTCAAGTCTAGAAGCTGATAAAAACCTTCCGCACCCAGAGCAAAAATAAATGGAGAGAGCGGACAGCCTTGCCATATACCATTTTGAATTTCAAAATATGAAGAAGGCGAACCATTGATCAATACCGAAATAAAGGCTTTAAAGCAAAAACTCAACCACAATCTCCATTTTTCACCAAAACCCATTTCTTCAGGAATATACATGACATAAGACCAATCAAGCTTGTCGTATGCTTTCTCAAAATCAAGCTTCAGCATTAAAACTTCTTTCTTAGACTTCAAGACATGCTGAATCACTTCATTGGCAATAAAGACTCCATCCTCCAGCTGCCTCCCCGGCACAAAACCTGATTGTGTATCACTTACCAAATCTGGAAGCAAGAATTTAATCCTCAAAGCTAAAGTCTTTGCCAACACCTTATAGGGCAAAGAAACCAAACTAATTGGACGAAAATTATCCAAGCATTCTGGCGAGTCCACCTTTGGGATTAGAGTAAGAAAGGTAGAATTCAACCCTTTCCCAATATGACCCTTCGCATGGAAGTTGTTCATGAACTCCATAAACTCCTCTCTTATAATTTCCCATGCTACTTGAAAGAATTTCACAGTTAACCCATCTGGACCAGGAGCCTTTTCACCATTACAACTCTCTATAGCCTCCACCACCTCATACCGAAAAAGCCCTCTCCAAATTCCTAGCTTGAGACACTGATAGCCTTTTAAATGGAACCTTAGGAAGCTTAAGACACACTTGGACAGATTTAGAATATCTCTGTGCAAAAGGTTTAGTAGCATGTATCCTCATATCACACGGGTCAAAAAGAGTTGCACCTCCAACAACTAACTGGTTTATCTGATTTTTGGTTGCCCTGTAATTTTTCCAATCTGTAGAAAAATTTAGTACACCTATCTCTTTCCTTCAACCATTGCGCCCTTGCCTTTTGACACCAAAGTTGAGCTAATAGCTTGGTCTTTTGAATCAATAGTGCTCTTGTAAGTGATCTATCCGCAACCACCTCTTCTGTTAAGTCCCGAAACTCTAACAACATATCCAAATCATCAATCTTGGTCTTCAGATTCTTAATATCTTTATCTAGAGAGCCAAACACATTTGCATTCCACGACTTCAAGTCCAATTTTAGAGACTTCAATTTACTCCAAAAAATAAACTGAGGCGCCCCCGAGGTCCTATAACTCTTCCAAAACACTCCCACGTCATGTAAGAATGATTTATGATCCTTCCAAGCATTAATAAACCTGAACGGTCTTAGCCCCCAATCAATAACTTCGGATTCCAGCACTATTGGTCTATGATCTGAGATGTTCCTAGGATGAGCTTTTTGCTTAATTGTTGGTGAAAGGCACATAGCTCCAGAGGATAGAAGAAACCGATCCAATCTAGACGCTTTCGAGCACGAATCATACCAACTGAATTTACTGCCAATTAATGGTAGATCGATTAAACCAGCATCCATGATGAAACTACCAAATGCCTCCATATTGGATCTACTGGAACCACATCCTTTTTTTTCTTCCTCTTTAATCACTACATTAAAATCGCCACAGACTATAACTTTATCTCCCAATTTCCCAACTTCCTCAGCCAACTCCTTCCACAACAACTTCCTTTCAGCTTTAGAGCTTGGACCATAGACATTGATCACATGTAATTCTTGTTCAATCGAAAGAAGAAAGCCAGTCTAAATTAAAACATTGCCTAGAATCTTCACTTGCCCCTTTCAAAACACATCTGTGTTCCAAAAAGAGATCACACCAGCCGAATTCCCAATTGCTGGTATTACTGCATACTCCCAACCCGACTTGAGGCCACATGATCTAAGAAAGATAACCGGGATAGCCTCCATTTTTTACTCTTGAAGGCACACAAAACTTAGTCTCACCTTGCCTATAAGAGACCTCAAAGCTCTCCGCTTTTGAGCGGAGTTAAGCCCTCTCAAATTCCATGAGATGAGCTTCATTTTCACGAGATTTAATTACTAAGTGAGTCTGAGACCCTATCAACGATCTCTAACCCTTCTCCTTCTCTTTCTAAAATCCCAGACGGCTCCCAAATTTCCATTCCTCTAGCAAGGATTTCTGCGTTCAATGCTCCAAATTGTTCCAACACCAAGTCTTCATCTATTAACATAGTGAAACCAATGCTTTTACAAAACTACCAAGACTTCCTGATCTCAGATTTCGCCCACCCTTTGCATGAGCTCCGACCTCTACCAGACCTCTGTTCTAAATTTGGTGACTTTAATGGTTGACTTTTCTCTCTTGGGATACTTCTCTTTCTTGTTTCATATAAAAAGTAAGTCTCTGCTTTTTTCTTAGCTCTCCTGCCTTTCTTTCCACCCTTTTTCTTTGTACCTTCCAATATCTTACTAACTACCACTTCTTCCTCAAAACCCCAATATGCTACTGATAGCTTTTGCTTCGAAATGCCTACAATCTCAGCATGGCTTGCTTGAAGACTAACTACATTGCTAATATGAGCTTCCCTTTCAGCATTGCTACAACTTAAGTCACCCCGCACGCCCCTCACAGAAGAAACTACTTCCTTTGTATTTTGGCCCAACACAACTACTATTTCATGAAAACTTTCACCCTTATATTGATCCTCACTATTCAGCTCACCCACCTCCAGATCCTCCCTGCTAATGTTGTCGAGGCCACTGACTTTTCCGCCTATCTCTTCAATGAATTGGCCTGCGAAACTCTCTCTTCCTGAAACTGACTGTTGCCCTTCCTCCCTTGGAGACCTTTGAAAATTTAAATTTTCCATTAAATTTCTTCTCGGTTTCTTTTCCCCAGACTTAGGCACAAAGTGACTCCTCGAGTCCCCAAGATCTAGTCCAAATTCCGGCGATCCTGTCTCCCCAGAAACTAACCACTTTGACTTGGAGCCTGAAACTTCCACACTTCTAGTAATTGAGTCACCTGGATGTAATCTGATCAGAACACACGAACGGTTGACTTCTCTAACCACAACCGGGAAAAATTCTTCACCAATCTGAACCTCGACCTTGGAAGCTATTGAAGTAAAGGTTCATGTATAAATTAATATATAAGCCTCAACGAAATGTAATCTTCCGATTGAATCCTCATGAATCAACACAGTTTCCCCAAAAGACTTGAAATTGCACTAATCGTGCCTTTTGACCAACCATGAATCGGAATTCCGGAGATGGAAATCCATTTGAATAAACCACCCCGGCAACAAATCAGAGCTTTGTCTGACACAATCTCAAACCATCTGCTTAGGCAAATCCAATTGTCCTTAGCCATTTCCTCTCTAAATTGCTGATCAAGACAAATGAACAAACATGCTCTATTCCCTAAATCACTGAGTTGTATATCGCAAACTCCTTCACTTGCAATCTCTCTCCGGATGTTATCTATACTCAAATTTGATCTTGCAATTCCAATGGCACCTTCCTCTGCAGCCTTTCTCAATTCCGGCACAACTTCCCCAACACACCTTAACACCTCTTCGGATTCGACCTCTGATCTCCGTACAACATCAGAATACGAAACTCCCTCTTGGATGTTCACTTCCTTCCTTCCATATTCACTGGAGGAAATTTTTCCCCAATTATTCATAATGTTCCTTCCACCTTCTGTACCTTCTGATTGTTTTGTAAACCTTGACATAATTCCCTTACTACCCAAACCCATATCCTTCCTCTGTCCATTTTCTTTTTTCCCAAGCCTCAACAACCAAGAGCCTTTTTCCTTCAACCCTTACCCCGTTTAGCTTTTGAATGACCTTCTCCAAGTCCTCTCTTGATTCAAAATACCAAAGGCAAAGTGATTTCCTCTTCTATTTGGTCTCACCGGGATTTTTGCACCTACTACTTGGCTTACCCGATCGAAGAAATTGCGCACCCAGATCTACTTAATACCAGAGAGGAGATTGCTGACAAAAGCCGAGTATAGCTCCTTGTTTGCACCCACTCTTTCTCCATCCAGCAATTTTGACAGAAAGATTGTTTGTCCTCCTTCCTCTACAGTGACTTTTTTGCACCAAACCCCAACCGGAGATTTTCTTGACGAAAACTGTGGTGGTGTCGGCAACTCCTTACTCTGAGTTTCCAACCAAGCCACCACCACCCTTCTGCCCTCTAAATCTAATCCGTCACACTTTGTAATTGCTTCCTCCGCACTACTCCTCTACCTAAAGTGAATGGTCGCTGTCCTCGCCGCCCTGTTAAATTGAAAGTCCCCTATCACACCAAAGTCCCCAAAAATGGCAAACAATTTATCTTCCGAAACCCTTTCTGATATGTTCTTAGCAATCACCGAATAATGAGGCTTCACTCTTCTCCTCCAGTCAAAATCCAAGATCTTAATCGGAACTCTCTCTCCTCTCTCCCCTCTCTCCATTTCGGCTTGTTTTCGGAGAAAACATGTACTTTTAGCAAATAATATATGTGCATAATGAGTTACATTGCCATAAAGAAATTAGTTACCCAATCTCCCCAAAAACATTTGTAAAATAAACCAAAGTTCTATCGCAAAATAATTAGATTAAATGATGTAGATAAAAACACATCGGCTAGATCATCCAATTAACACAGTACATGTGGGTAATTAAATGAAACCAACCAACATTATAATCTCAATTTACTGTAGGTCAGTAGAAAGAAAAAAAGGGAAAACAGTAATTACTAAAATTAAGGTCAAGTGATAATCAGAAATTCTAGAATAATCTTGAATTATTAGCTATTTATTTATTAATTAGCCATTGTTGAGCTCGATCTGCCTCTTCACTTTATCACACTCAATTCCTTATTAATTCTCTTCATCATATAGTAAACAAGTTGCAAATGGACTGAACCAAAAACATCACTCACCACCAAGAACCACTCTTTTTTTACAACTAATACTAAATGTTTCAGATAACAATGGGCTAAAAACATTCATGTGAGGCACATTTGAGGAGGCATGTATGGTCAAATTTCATAGTATAATGTGTTATTAACTCCGACTGCTTA
Source organism: Erodium texanum (assembly GCA_036897725.1). Classification (NCBI taxonomy): domain Eukaryota; kingdom Viridiplantae; phylum Streptophyta; class Magnoliopsida; order Geraniales; family Geraniaceae; genus Erodium; species Erodium texanum. The sequence continues at coordinate 23,513 of JAYMSW010000315.1, forward strand.
TATATGAGCTAAAGACTACCGGGAAGATAACAAACGGGTTGAAGTATAGATTAAAATTCCTACACGTGAGTCATAATCGATCTTAAATAAAAATCAACATAACTCTAATATCTTTTCAGGTCGGTTTGAATTTATAGTCAATTTATATTAACTTCAATTGCTTGTATATGAGTTGAACACTAATAAGAGATAACAAAGTTGCAAAGTGTATATCTGCATTTGTACACGTGAATCATAACTATTAGTAGTTTACTTTGTAAAATAGAATAAAAGGTATCCAATTAAATCAGTTTCAGGGTAGAATACACACACAGAAGTCCGAACCAACAGTGTTAATATAATTCAACAAAGGAACATAATTTACCTTTGTATGCGACCATGAGAAAACAATTGAAGCAGTTAACGCATTAGACTTCAGTAGTTTCTTGGGGGAAGTAAGATTGGATGATTGAGGTCTTACCATATGATTGCTCAAAGTATTTATAACCAGCTATGTAGACCGGTAGGGGTAGAGCCGAAGAACATCGTGATCGAAAATTGCGAGGAGGTGACTTTCACGCAGAATGTGGGTGAACAAATAGATGTTCTGATCTTCATACTAGAGGCCAGCCCATATGCTTGGTTAAATAATTGAGAATTCAAATTCAAAATTTGGGCCCATGACTAATAAACAACATATCTTGAACAAAATAACAAAGTGCTCATCGCTTTAAAAGACAGGGTGCTCATTGTTGAATACCTAAGACCAACACAACGATGAAGGATGCGGTGTGGTGAACGCGGTAGAAGGGCTCCGGTTGGCTACCCTGAACTCTGAACATTGTGAGAGAGATGGTACTAATTTGGAGGTATTTCATACCGGAACCACCGTGAAACATTTTATTGACATCAGCTTTTTTTCTGAATTGCCAATACTTCGATTCAAAAAGGGTTTTCGAAATTAAGTTAGTATGTGGTGTGAGAAGCACACATAGCATGCCACTGAACCAATTTACTTTTATGAATAAGTTGATTAGATTGGTGACATACTTTTAACAAATAATAGGATCATCGCCTTGGCCACCTCAATTGGGGACGTCGTTGTTATCCATCCATTATCCCTTGTCGGAGCCCCTCCCTTACTAAGATTAGTGACACGCCGGCCCTCTCTCTCGCGGGTCAGTCGCTTCCGGCCCTGCTATTAGGTGAAAGGCTTTAGTTCATAGACGAATAATACGAATATAATACAAAAATAATTACATGTAATAAAAATTACACTTGTAGTTCATCCGATTTTCGGAACCTATTGTGGCAGGAACTTCGGGTGAAACTAACTGG
>JAYMSW010000316.1:0-24829 GCA_036897725.1 Erodium texanum
ATCCTCAAACGGTAATAAAGCAATAGTGCAGGGGTGTGTGTTGCATAAAATGAAAAATATGGACAGTTATGTAAAAGTCCTACGAACTGTTAGATTCAGGTAAATATCGGTCCGGAGAAACAGAAAAGTTCCATTTCCATTTTCTATTTCTCGTTTCGCTACTTTTCTTCCTTTCAACATTAAGCAATTCAAAGGATCAGTCTTTAATTCTTTCCGTTTTTCTTTTTTTGCGTTCCCGTGAAGTCTTCTTCGATTTCCTGAATCCCAATCATTCACCGCCGTTCTTGCTTCATCTGCAATGGATTCGACCTGGGTATCATCCTAAAATCCAACTCTTGTGTTAAATCTCAAGGTTTTTCAATCTAAATCCTTTCAAATCTGGCGTTTTCGTTGGGAATTTCATGTCCCAGAAGTTAAATTTGTTGGTAATTCTCGTTGGATTCATCTGGGTTCTCGATATTTTCTCTCGTGATGAACTGGGTTCGTGAAATTGCCGCGAGTTCTTGAATCCTTTGTCCGATTTCATCTTATTTTGTGAGGGTTTTATGAGATTCTGAGGAGGGTTTTGGGGATCAGAAGAGAGAGATTCGTCAATGGCCAGTGGAGATTTGATTGAGCTTAAATTCAGGCTTGCTGATGGAAACGACATCGGGCCGAGCAAGTACAGTCCAGCCATAACCGTGGCTTCTCTCAAAGAAAAGATACTAGCTCAATGGCCTAAAGGTGATTTTCTCATTTTTATTCATCTTTTCTCTGTCAAATTTCTATGAATTCGGATTTGTTTTTACCGTACAAAAGCTTAGCGATGGTGTTTTGATTCTTGATTGTGTCCAATCTATGATAAGCTGTTTTGTTCTGTTCAGTTTTGATGGTATTGAAGATGGTCAAAACAATTTTCAATTTGTATGCAAGTTGACATCTATATCTATTCTTATTTTAGTAATTAAGTTGACCCAATGCTTGATGACCTCATTCGAAACATTGGCCATGGCAACAATGGAAGCCAGCCAGATATGCATATTAACCACTACATGCCAAATCTTTAAATGGGATGATAGTTGCTAGTGATGAATCCTAAAGATCAAACATTTTTAGCTTGTATTTCCATTGAAATGGCTCACCAGTAGGTACTTTCTATGTTTAGTTTTGTGGTGTTTTTTTTTTGTTTTATTATGTTCCAGTGTAACCCAAAGCTTTTCTTCTCTTTTTCGGTGACTCTATGATCTCAAACATCGTTTTGCTTGGTAAATGAAATTTTAACAAATTCCTAATGATTTAAAATTTGCTGTGTTGACTAATTTTCATATATTATCTGTATTTTGTAGGCAAAGAAAATGGTCCAAAGACAATAAATGATGTGAAACTTATCAACGCCGGAAGGATTCTTGATAACAATAGGACACTCGCCGAGTCCAGAGTCCTGGTTGGTGATCTACCGGGAGGTGTCATCACTATGCATGTTGTTGTTCGTCCTCCTCCTTTGGACAAAAATTACGGTAATCATTTAATCTTGCATTTATATGAAGCCTCAAGTTTTTGTACAAAGCATGTCTCATGTAGTTGCCATTTTTGTTTTGCATAGTGGACCACAATCATCTTTGCATTCAAGTGTTATTATTATCGAAGTAAGCTTGGAAAAATCAAGTGTCTAGATCATTGGTATCACATTGTATTGCACCAAATGATTTGAACTGTCAGTGGAGGTCTGCATTTACAACCCATTGAATGTGCATTTATATTTAATAGGACCTTGCCAAAGGTCATATCATATCTCTTGGCCCTATGAACAAACATCCTCATGTGCTTATATGGTTTGTTCCTTGTGCTGTCATTTTCAACCAAATTACCAATAGTTCATGCCACTTATTACTTGTACAAAAACTTGAGAACATGTCACAGAATAGAAGTGAAAGGATACTATTTTCCCATATCAATTCTATTTTCAAACTCGTTGTTGCCAACTTATGATTTTATCAGGACAAAACCTTGTTAATCCGTCTTATCAATGTACAGTATCTAATGGCTTAATTTTTTTTAGTCCCTTTTCCTTATCCCTTCAGTGCTTTGTTCCTGTTACCATGATGCTTCTCAATGGAGCTGAAGATTCTTGTTAATGGAAAATTAGGCCTCTTGACAACAACAACAAAAAAGCATCACCATCATAAGCAGTTCTTTATTGGATATGCACATGTGTTTTGAATGGAAAGCATGTAACTGATCCCGTTGCTAACTCTTACTCAATTTATTTTGTAGAGAAACAGCTGAGTAATTCATCAAAAACTCCAAGGTGTGCATGCACAATATTGTAGCCGGGTACCAAACCTGACAAAGCTTCTTCAAGGGATAAAATTGATTCTTGTTCTTCCATGGCTGTCCAAATGCTTTGACCTCGATTGCCAGTAGAGTTAAAGTTTGTGGGTTATTTTGTGGACTTATGGTACTTCTCTTGTAATGATTTTGGATCGGTTAGTATCATAGTCAATTCAGGAGAAATGGGGTAAGGATGGGGAAGAACAGAGAAGGAAATATCAAAAACAAAAATAGATGTACAAATAATGGCTCATTTGGCTTGATTTGTGAAATTTGGGTTTTGTTGTATGACACTGATTTCTTTTGAATAATGTAGGTATCATTTCACATAACATGTATTAATTATGCTTAATCATCACCCTCTAAACACTTCTCATCTTTTAGACAGTTTTGTACCCTGTAGATGATGCTGATTTCATCCGATGCAACTCAAAAACTCGAGTTTGTAGATGGAAGCTCACTTCTCAGGTTCTGTGGCTGAATTTAACCTAGAATTGAGGTACCAAAAAGTAGGAAATAGACACTTAAAAATGGGACTTGGAAAGCATAGAATTATGCCTTTTGCAGATATGTAAATAGAAATTATTGTCAACCAAAGAATTTGATTACTATACAACAGAACTAATTGCACCATCAAGATGCACCCAATCCCCTCAAGATCCCTAAACATGTGTTCCACTCAACAAGTGGAGCACATGTTTATTTACACAATTCAGCTGTCATGTAGCTTTCAATAGCTGTCGTACTTGATTTCTGCACTCAATATTCCATGACATTGTCAACAAATTGTATTTGTATCCGAGGAAGGGCTGCTTTCTGAGACTTTGACGATGACAGAAGCACTTATAGTGTAGATATCAAGAATGGTCACCAAGGGAGGCCGATGAGGAGCGATTTAGATGCAGGACCTTCTTGGATGATCGGACGTTCTTGAGAGTCATCATAAGTTTCTGTCTCTCTCCTTCAACCTCGGCAAATTGAAGGCTTAGCTGAGAATAACGGTCATGCATCTCTTTCAGTTCAGTCTCCACAGCTGCATATCTTCCTTTTATGTCCAATGTTTCCTTTATCAGGTCATTGATGTCCCTAAAGCTTTTGAATACTGCTTCTTCATCACTGTGCTGTTTCAAGAAAGAACTGGACCAGAAAAGAGACAATCACATCAAATTATCAATTTTCTTCTGTAAACAAAGGTCCAAAGGATTCAGGGACATCTTTAACACCTATGTTAAATAATAGGATTAGGCAGATGTTACAAGAAGGGTTCTAGCTCCTATCTATCCACAGTTAATCGAGTTTTTAAACAGTTTATCACTATTGTGATGGATGAAGTACCTCTGAAAATGAAGACTTGATTTCTTTTTTGCCTGCAATGCTTCAGCGAGCTCAAGTTCTAAAGCAAGTACTCTCTCTAATGGATTGCCACTTGCTGAAAAGTCATTAAATGAGGGGAATTTGCCTCCCAGTTCTTCATTCACCTACGAAAGAAGCATAAATAAGATACAGACCACTGGCAGTCTGGCACCAAGAGATGATGAGTTGGTAAAGGAAGCAAATTAGTTCACCTTTTGTAATTGAGTTAATTCTTGCTCTAAGCCTGGGAATTTGGGAGTAAAATGATTATCATCTTGCAAAAGATGTGAATTCTCACTTTTCATCCTTTCTAACTGCAAGCACAAAACTTCTGCTCAGATAGGATTTCCAACAAAATAAGCAATAAAGATAAGAGAATTGATATTTATATCCCCCTTGTAAGTGATGCTTAGATTGCTTCTCATCTACATTCACAATGCATGATATGCATACCTCTTTGTTCAGATGGTCCATGGTAGACTTCAAAGTTTCGACCCGAAAATGATCATTGATGAGAGCTAACTGCTCTGTGCCACTTTCCGGATCATGACTAGAAACTCCATTTACATCATTACACACAATTGCATCCTGATAAAGGATTATACATAAAATTTGTTAAGAGTCCAACCCCTCAATCAGTTCAATGAAACATAGACAACAGGCAGCAAAGAACAAGTAACCTTATGCTTAATAGAAAACAAAAAATTCATGCCCTGGTTCAGAGGACGGGTGCTGGACTTCACTAAGTATCTAAATCTACTTAATAAAAGTTAATCAGCTGCCATAGAACCTGATATTATTTTATCATATACATTAATGAAAATGTTACTGAAAAAAAAATACAAGATTCATGTGAAATGATGCATAGACACCCATCTACAGTACTTCAACACATTGCTTTTATTTAATTAGTTATTATACTTATCAATGTATTGTTTCAAGCAAGATCACTAAAAAAATAAGCCAAGACTCCTGGAAGCTTTTGGCAAAGATTTATGAGAGAATTATTGTATTCCAAACATTGGCTATGGAACCAACAAGGGCAGTTAAAAAAAGGATTACTTTTTTAATATTCCTAGCACACTACTGGTTGATGAATGATTATACGAATTAAGGGACAAAATCTACTGGCCGTTAATATTATGATGCTTCTCTATTTAATTATATCTGAGCTAATATAAATTTTCAAATTTTATGACCTCAACTTTCATAGCTTCCAACAATACTAATTCTGATTCAGAGACAAAAACAGTAGTATAGTATCCTAGTTGATTAATTAAAATACCAAACACTAAGAAGATATTCGTAGGGCAAAAGAAATCAATCTGGAAAACTAAATTTCCAATTGAAGTTGCTAATCACCTGTGGCTGTTGCACAAGTGCACATGAATTTTCTGCTTCACAAGCATCATTCAGAAGAGGATCATTCCCGAGAGCATCACTTTTTTCATTCTGAATATTCAAGGGACATGAGGAACTCTTGAGCAGTTTTTTTGTCAGGGTGAGCTCATCTACAATTTTACACTTCTCCTCATTGCATTCTTGCAGAGAAACTTCAAGCTTTTGTTTTTCTTCCTTACAGCATTCAAGACTTATCAATGAGCATTCCAATTCAGCTTTCATTAGGTCATTAGCCTTCACCTTTTCACGCTTGTCAGACAGCACTGATTGCAGCTCCGACTCCAATTCTAGTATCTGCATACCAAGCTCTTCATTTTTCTTCAAATGTGAAGCTTCAGACTTCTTCCTATTCTCAATTTCACCCATGGCATCTTGTAACTTCCACAACATTTCCTCACTGTGCTTTTTGGAGATCATAAGCTGGTGTTTCAATTCTTGCAGCCTAGTTTCATACTGTTCTTTGATAAAAGCAATTCTCAAGGACTCTTGCACTGCAACTGCTGGTCCATCAGGTTCCTTTTTCTCACAAGCCTGAAGACACTCTGCATCAGCCTTGTCTTTAAGCTCCCTGAGATGAACTGATAAATTTTTAAATTCTTCTGTCTTCAAAGTCTGTTCAGATAGCCTGCGCGTAAGGTCACTAATCTGGTTCTGCAGCATCTCCAGCTCATCATTATATTGTTCTATCAAGTTCATCTGAGAATGATTTTCATCCAACTTCGCTTTGAGTACCAGAACTTTAATCTCCAATTCTTCATTGGATAGGATCAACTCATCAATCTCCTCTTCTGAGCTCACTACGATGCACTTGAGTTCTTCAACCTCAAGTGCATGCTGATTTGTGTCCTCTGCAATCCTAACCTCCAAATTTGTAGCCCTGTTCTTGTATTCCTCAAGCTCTGCTGATAGGAGACTGCTAGAATCAAGAAGCACTCTATTGTGGGAAATGGAGGCTTTTAACTCAGATCTTATGGAATCAAGACTTCTTGTCAATCTTGCATTTTCTTCAATGTATTGTGCTTCACCAGCTAGACAACCATTAAGTAAGGCTTCTAACTCGATATGCTTCTCATGAAGCTCTGTCAGGTGGCTATTGGAGGAATGAAGTTGCTGAACAAGCTCCTCCATCTGGGCCTTGTACTGACTTCTGGTGAAAGCAAGTGTAATATCTGCAGCTACTGAATATTCATACATTTTAGACAACTGAGTTTCTAAATCATTTATAGAATCAAACTCTCTGTTGACAGTCTTAAGAGACTCCTCATGTTGTGATAAAAGATGGCAGGTTCGAGATTTCTCCAATTCTAGTTCTATCACCTGCTGCTTGAGAGAGGCTAGTTCAGTTTTGTGCTGGTCAAGATGCAGAGACAGGCAATCCTTCTCATTCAGTTGAGAAGTCAGAACCTCCACAGAACTCTCTAGTTTATTCCTCAAACTTCTCTCAGAGCACAACTCATCATGCAGAGACTGAAAGCTTTCCTTTAGATCAGTAAGCTCCAATACAAGATTAGCATATTCCACAGTTTTGTTCTGTAGATCCGTCTCTAAAGCTCTGTTTTTCTCAGAACGTTCTGCTATGTTTAACTCACTCCTTTCTAGTTCCTCATTTAAAGTCTGCAACACCAAGATTTCTTGGGCAAGATCTTCATTTCTGGAAGTAAGTTGTTGCAGCTCAACTTCCAAAGCATCAAAACCGGGGGAAAATTCTTTGTGCTGCTGCAGGTACTTCTTTTCAGTCTCTGTGCTTTCATTGACTTTTTCAGCAACAGCCTCGAGTTTTAACTGGAGGTTTTGAACAAGGGAGCCATACATATCTAGCTTATCCACCACATCCCGCATGTCATCTTCAAACTTCTCTTTAATGGACAAAACATCTGACTCTGTGGAAGTCAAGGACTCTCGAGCCAAATCTCTCTCTTTAATGAGGACTTTCTTCTCCTCCGCAAATTGAAGGATCTTTTTACATGTCATATGCTGGACATCTTCCAATTGCAATACCATAGTTTCCAAGTCTTTGGACTCCAAATCCTGGACAGGTTTACTCCAGAAAGACTGTTTATTTATATCTTTGCTATACGATGCCAAAAGGTTCCACAACTTGTCTTGCAGAAAGGTGACCACATTCAGCAAATTCTTCTTCACAGAAGCTAGCTCCTCACATTCAGATTTGACAGATTTCAAGTCTTCCCGCAAATTAGAAATTTCATTACAAAGATTGCCACTTTCAAGGGTTCCTTTTTTCAATAAATCTGCCAACTCCATTTTTTCTGCAAGGCATGCCTCGTATCTTTTCTCATAACTTCCATTTTCTGCCATTAGGACTTCCCCATCAGTAACTTTTTGAGCAAGGATTTGATTTTCACTGGTTAGATCTTGTAAGTTTGCTTCCAAATTTCTGGCCCTTAAAATTAGTTCATCAAATGCAGGTTTGACAGATTTCAACTCCTCCTGCAAAGTAGAAACTTCGTTTCGAAGATTTCCATTTTCAAGGGTTTCCTTGCCCAATAAATTCTCCAGATTTGTTTTTTCTACTATGCATGCTTCATATTTGCTCTCATAACCTCTGTATTCTGTCACTTGAGCTTCCCATTCAGCAATTTTTTGAGCAAGAAGTTGATTTTCACAGACAGAATCTTGTAAATTTGCTTCCAAATTTTTTTTGCACAAAGCTAGCTCATCAAGTTCACATCTGACAGATTTCAACACTTCCTGCAAGGAAGAAACTTCATTCTTAAGAGCTCCATTTTCAAGAGTTCCCTTCTTCAACAAATCCGCCAACTCTTCTTTCTCCACAGTGCAAGCCTCATATCTACTCTGATAACTTCTGTATTCTGTCATTAGGGCTTCCCATTCAGTTAGCTTTTGAGTAAGGAGTCGATTTTCAGAGGTAACATCACGTAAACTTGATTCCAAGTTTTGCTTCTGCAAAGCCCAGTCATTGCACGCGGTGATGGAAGTGACCTTGTACTGATTTAGAGAGTGAATCTCATCATTAGCAATCTGCAGTCTCTGTGACAGTGATTCATTGGACTTAATTGACAGCTCCAGCTGCTGTGTAGCTTCATCAAATTTCTCTTGTAAAAGTCTAATGTCAGCACAAGCTTCAAGCAAAGATACTTGTAGAGTCTTTGAAAACACATCAAGAGACACATTTGCCAAGTGCATTTCACAAACTTCTTCCTCAACCTTTTGATACAGCCCTTCCTGCAAGTGGAGAGATTTTTTCAGGTCCTCCAAAAGCATATCTCCACCAATGTGTTGCCTCCTTACCCCTTCATGTCGATTCTGAAGTTCCAAAAGTTTCGAAGCACCAAAATCCTTCAAATGCACTGTCTGGTTCAGCACACTTTCTGAGTATGGTTGAGAACCTAGTTCTGAAGGATCTGCCAAAGATTGCCTAATGAGATTCTCGTTGGTCTCAAACATGGACAAGACCTGAAAGGAGAGCACTTCAAGGTCCTTCTGTAAGTGATCCACAGCAATGGAGTAATTCAAGCGTGCCCTTTTCAAAGCTGCTTCAGCAGTAATAGCCCGTTTCTCAAACTCCTTGTTAAGGTAGTCCATTTCACATTTGTCTTCAGCAAACTTTAACATTTGCTCACTCATATCATGGCGCATTGCTTCCATCTCATTCTTCGTGGAAGAAAGTGTGTACAAGCAAGTAGAATGCTCTTTCCTCAGATTCTGCAACTCTCCCAGCACTTGCCTTTGATTCTCCTCAAGCTCATGAATGAGGGCCTCGTAGTAGCACTCCATCTGGTTCATTTTTCTCACAAGGCTTTCTCTTTCAGCTTTTGACTCATCCAACTCCCTTATAAGCTCAAAGATTTTGCCTTTCATTGAATTGGTGGCATCTACAGGATCAGATTCATTAGACACTATTCCTGGTATACTGAGACATAAATCTGCATCAAACCCATTTGCAGATACAAGCTGGGGGTGTGTTGTGTCAGATGATACTTGTTTAAGATCCTGAAGAACACCAAGCAAAACCCCCAAGTCCGATTGAAGGAACATTATGTCCCCTTCATGGATCCCACCAAATGAAGCTTTATTTTGAAGCTCTTTTATTTTATCCTCCATGACTAAAAGCCCCTTAACCCATTTAAGCGGTAAATCTTGAAATAAGCTACCATGTGCCGCCTCAAAATCTTCTCTGCTGGAAAATGGAGGGGTTTTAGAACTTCTGTGTTGCACAAGATCATCTTTAAGCTTCAAACATTCTGCTTTCAACGAAGAAACTTCCTTTGCCAGATCTTCTCCTGAGACAATCTCATTGGCAAGTTGCTGAGAAAAAATTCTAGTTTCAGCACCTATCTCATCAGCCTGATTGCGCAAGGAAGCTACCTCTTGCTTCAGTTCCAGAATTGATGACTCTGCTACTTCCAAGCTTCCTCTAAGCCTTCCGTTCTCTTCATACACACTTGCCAAGTCATTATCCACAGAATATTCAGAACCACAGCCATGAACCCAATCATTGGTGCCTTGTCCAGAAAACCGACGATCAGATGGGTCAACCTTTTCTTGTTGAGGACTTTGAGCAAGGGAAAGTGCACCTAAATCACCAGAGGTTGTGCTCTTGAGACTTTCAATTTCATTTGTGCTCGAGGTATCATGCTTCTCAGCATATAAACTTTCTGATGTGTTTGAAGAACCATCATATCCAAGAGCTGATTCTGAATACTCATCATTCATCCCGGACCGTTGTGGTGAAGGTAGCTGTTTAGTTTCTGATTTGAATCTAACCCGTGCCTGGACCTGTGTTCAGAGAAGGGCAAGAAAGATAATAAGAAACCAATTTTAGTTATAATTAAAAGTCAAAAGCACATAACAAAAGCAGCACCGATAATAATTCTAATTGAGTGGCAGAAAAAACTATAAAACCAACCAATTAAGCAAAAAAAATTGCTCCTTTTACAGGCAATGATGTAGTACCAAGATTTGAGCTTAAGACCTTACTTCAAGTTCAAGGAAAGCAAGCTCTTTAGCATTTGGCCCAATACGTGTTGGTGTACAAATACGGCATGGCTAGAAATTGTTGGTATATAAATACGGCATGGCCTATAAATACTAAATCTTACCATCTGATCATTGACAGTGCCTTCAGAAGATGACCCTTTGCCACCAGCACGTTCATCATGATTGGCATGGCTAGAAGTCCCTTCTCTGAGTTCCCTCTGCTGCTCGAACTCTCTGAAATTAATTATCACCAACAAGATATGAAAACCTGATGTGGTTGAATTTGAAGAAAGCACGAACTGTACATGTTTTGTTGTGGTACCTGAAACCAGTCTTGGAAGTCAGCAGCTGCACTGTAACCTGACATTGAATTATATGACCCACAAAATTATTCAGAAATTATATCATATAAATCTTTATAATAGTTAGAATCACTTGACAAGAAGCACCAAAAATCACAAATGTTTTCCAGAAATCCTTACATGTAATGTTGTCCCAGAGTCACATCCTAGGAGAACTAAAGCAATGGATGAAGGTTTCATAGCATCAGCATAATCAGCAAGGTTTATATTGGCCTCCCCGAGAATGCTAGACCGTGAAGAACCCTGTTAGAAAATAAATTCAGCAAGCATGCTCAATCACATATAAGAGAAGTCAAATATTAAGTTAAGCATACATTACTCCAGGGATTAGAACTGAAATGGCATGAAATAATTTAAAAGGAATATTACCATGGCCACAACAACTTTGTAGAGCTTTTCATCATACTGTTTGGTTTTGGTGTCTAGCAGAAGTCTTGTAGTCTCATAGATAGGATCTGACCATTTGCAAGTCCCGTTTCTCACATTTGCTTTGTTTGTCTTTGCTGTTGCTTTTCCAGAATCAGCAGGTATGAGAGATATAAACAGCTTGTCCCATCCAGATTGTGGAACCTGAATATTGCAAGGAGAAATGAAACATTAACCATATTGTTATGTAACAACTCTGATTGGGAGTACCATTTTTGTACATTTTCATTTACCACTCTCTTTCTTTTTTCATAACACGAAGTCATTTCTTAAGCACTAGAAATCAAAAGTGGGGCTATAAAGTTATGAAACAACTACAATAATGAGAAGGCGAGAAAAAAACCATCTTCCCAACAACTTTTGAATTATATTGTCTGTTCTTTTCCTTGAGGAAACTTACATGAGTCGCATGAAACTGCAGTCGGAAAACCACTTTTACTTTTGTTTTCTCAAGCCTCCACTTTGTAACCCTCGACATTGCTGGATAATCAATTTATTGCTTTCTGCATATCATCAAGGCTTCAATTTCATTCCAATGCATAATTCATTCTAAATCAAGTCCTAACCTAGACATTTCCAGAATGAATGAATCAGAATTCAAATTAGCATCTCAATAGGATGTACACTGGAAAAGATAAACAAACTTTCCCAGATGACAACATGATACCCTATTCCTAACATCTTCTCTGCCTCTTAAAAGAACTAGAATTGACATCAAGCAAGAATTTATAACTTGCTGTCAGAAAAGCAATGCATCATGACTTGCACAGCTAGTGAGGCAGAAAATTGAACACTTCCACCAGCTGAAATGGGTATAATTCTCATGAAGCATACATTTAGAGCATATTTATACTTCTAGTGTGTTCATGTGTTTTCTCTGGTACTACTAGTCTTCTTTGTTAATGTAGATTTATCTCCTGATGTTCATGAGAACAACAGAAGGATGGTCAATCAGAGAGATACTAAACACTGTTGAAAAGGTAGCTGCTTCTAGGCAAACTCTCTGAAGTCAAAACTACAGGTTAATGTGGACTCCTCATGCAATTAGGTTGTTTTTGCATATAAGACTTAAAAATCAGAAACAACAAACATAAATGCTTGGGAGTAAGTAGATTAAAATTAGCACACCTGACACTTGATCCAAAATAATATTCCAGTGATGGATTTGGAAGATTTATAGCCCTAAGATCAGCTTGAAATCACTCATGTTGCATATGGATGGGGTCTTGGAGAGATGCAGAGGAATGGATTCCACAAAACCAAGTGGATGATAATTCCACAAAAGCATATCAGCCTAATAATCAGCTTTATTCTTGTTTAGGGCAATATTTTAAAGAAAATTATCAGGAGTCGGGTAGGGGATTCTCATCTCTGACACCTACTTTGTTGAGCATAGGTCTTGTGGAACCAACCTTACAGATTTTAAACTCACTCAAATTCACAATTTGCACAGACTAATTGTGGGCTTGAAACAATAATAAATATCTTCCCTGACTAATTTAAATTATTCATATTAACAACTTTACCTATGAATTAGCAGTGGATTTCAACAAATTCAGGCATGAATATTGCTAACAGTAATTAAAGAATCAAATCTAAAATTTAACTAAAATGAACAATCTTTGTTTGGTAAACAGAATATGAACTCAAAATATAAATCCCTAGCCTGAAATTCACAATTGAAGATGCAGCCAATAAGAAAATAAAGTGCATTCAACAAATTCATCACTAGCTATTCAGTCCAAAAAGACGAACAGAGATGAATACTTAATGGAAATAAACTAAGAACTCAAAGCAAATTAAAGCAACTCCGAAGAACCAGAACGGGCTAGAATCAGGTATCAGAGTCTAGAAATATACCCAAAATGTAAAACCCACGATGCAGATATACAAAACCCAAATCTTCAATTTATACCATTAAAACACCAAAAGCTACTATGGTTCAGTCCCAGAAACTAAAACCTACACCCCAACGGAGATAACTCCGGCAATGTGTTGTAGCTATAGCTGGTTTGACTTTATGAACTAAGAGAATCAAGAACTTTACTTTCTCGTCCCTATTTTCCCCTCCATTACTCTCGTCAACCAAAAGGAAAATAGTGTGAGAAAATTGCGAACTCTAGAACGAATTCGGAAACAAAAACAAGGCAAATTGAAGCACATACCTGTTCAGAACCAGACCAAACTTTCCCAAAAAGCCAAACCCTGAAAAGGGTTTGCAAATTCGGCGATCCAAACCCTTGAAACAGTGTGCAGAGTTAGATTTGAAGCTCCAAAAGGACAAAATAATGAAGACCCAGACCCAGAAACGAATCAGTTCCAGAGTAGCAAACCCACTTCGACTGTGAGCCCGAAAACAGTGACTCGGCCTCACACATACACAAAAGGGCAAATGGGAGAGAAGTGAATCTCGAGCGGAATGCCTAGCCAAATGTGGAAATTTGAAACGTACCCTCGAGAAATCACTGTTGTTCCTCTCAACAAAACAGCCCCAAAAGTCACTGGCTGGTAAAATCTGTCGCGAAAAACGCCAAAACCCAGATAAAATAATAGAAAATGGAAATCACCCAGAAAACAACAAGGATGTTGAGTGGTTTTGTGTGGCAGTGAAGAACAGTAAAAGGATGAGACACTCGTAAATAGTAGCAATAGGAAATGATGAGAGAAGAATAAAAAAATGGAGCAGAGATGGGAGCAGGTACCTAGGGGGCAGATCTGAAGGTGCTTGATCTGGAAGTGACGAAGAAGAAGATCGGGAATGGAATCTTGAGAGAGAAGATTAAGGAGAGAGAATGTGTGGGTTTAATTGGTGTAGAGAGAGAGAGAAAGATAGAGATTGTGGTGGTAGTGGTGATGGAGTAAAGAGGCAGGAAATGGAGGGTTAAGGCCATTAATAAGGTGAAACAGAGCTGTTAAGATGGTATATCAATTTCAGGAACCCGCCAAAAACGCTTTGAGGTTTCACACATAATCATTGTTTCGAATTTACTATTCCTATTTTGCAGTTTTTTACTAAAGTTGTCGGAACTCTTTGTCTCTCAACACCACTATTTCTCTCTCACTACTTCAAATTTTAAATTCTTTTTAAAAAAAAATAATAATAACATATTATTTTCAAAACCCAATAGACAATCCAAACTAATCAAAAAATTATCCGACCAAGAGATCAAGTAATTGTATTTTTATTCTGCAATTATTTAAGTTATGGTAGTTGTTTAAGAAAAAAATAAAAGAAAAATCATAGCAATAACCATGCCACTTCCCCTCCTTGAATGAGTCATTTTCTCCAATTAGTATGTCTTATCAAGATGATTAATAAGATGAAAATCAGCTTCTAAACCACTATTTTATTTATTTGATTGACCTTCTATTGTTGCAGAATTAAGTCAGTAGTGTAGAGTTGTCCGATGAATAAATTGTGTGAGTTAACAAGTCCTTTTTGGAGGTTAGAGACTCTGGTGATTGTGACCATGTCTATTTATTCGAGACAGTAGTTTGCATTTTTTTTTCCTTTTAAATATGTTGAATAATTAATTTTCGGGATAATTATAAAAAAAAATATCCACATGTTTTGTGAAAAAAATCAGTACTTTAATGTTTAAATCGTTATAAATTGATAGCTTAGTCATTTTTTTTTATAGGTATGAAAAACAAGTAGTAATCCATGACCATTTTTGACCGACTTACAAATCTATACATTTTTGGTGTTCTTATCAATTTGCAAGTCCCCGTAAATGAGTTTGCAAAAGTTATATTACTATTATATTAAATATGTTAATAATAACAATAGGGAATGATGATGGTATCAATAAAGTAATATTAACTCCATTTTATTATTAAAATATTGAAAGATGTGGTTGGTGCTATGATATAAAAATTTAGTGACATGTTTGGAATTAAACACTATATTGATAAAATAATGACAAAAATTTTTAAGTCATCCTTGAAGATTCTTCATCAACTATGGCTTTCAAATGTTTGTCAACATTAAATTAATAAAAAGGGGTTGATTACACCTAAATACCCTAATGTATACTCGGATTTTACATGGATACTCCAATACTTGTTATTACTTTGACGGGTACCTAAGGTTTCTAAACGTATCAAAATTAACAGATCCGTTAGTTTTTTGGTTAATTTTTTTTAAATGAAAAAATTTCCCTCTAAGTGTAAAAAAGACTAAAATATTTGTATTCAGTGTTCTTCATGTTCATCAATTATTCATACTCACAACAAACAAGTTTGAAAATTCCATTTTCCATACTACAAAGCAATTATTAAGTTCTACATGTTTGAAAATTATACGTTCTTCATCAGTTTTTGATTTTATTTGATGTATAAATTTTTATTTTTATTTTTATTTTTTTGTCCTATCTTCTCTAACCTAACTATCTACATTCCGGCAATGGGTCTTTGAAAACTCTAGCAACGACCACATGAAGAATCGATTTGTTGGCACTAACCATGAGAGGACCATCTACGCCAGCAAGCTTCTCGGCATCACCATGAAAAATTCTCGGCACTGACCGTGAGAGAACCAAATCGGATTTTCAGATTCAAGGATCGGGATTTGGGGCGAAGGCATCAGATTTAGTCTAGCGGTTGTGCTCGAACTTGGGAGGCCATCGGAGAAGGAAGCCAACTCTCGGCGAGGCATCAATTTCGACCAAGCAATCACCCCTCGTGATCAGACAGGACCAAGCAGCACACCTCGCCGCCGACTTTGGGCCGAGGCTCGGGGAAGGTCACGACACGTCTCCAAATCTGCCAAGGTTCTCCATGTTTGTTGAGGCTCATGAAACCCCAACCTTCTTCGATTAATTATTTTTATTTAGCTTCACCGGTGGATTTCTTGAGAGATAAGAGAGAAAACTAAATACTTTTTTTGAAGATGGAAAAATAAATAATAGATATAGAGAAAACAAAATAAAATAGAGGTTGGAATTCTTGTTGATAAAAATGAAAAATGTTTCCTTTTTTGCAATTTTTGTTTGACTGATTGTGAGTATATATGAAGATGAAAATTTGGGTTTGCAAAAAAATTTGGGAAAGAAAAGAACAATTTTTGTTTGAATATTGAGGCTCATGAAAATATTTGAAGGGTATTGGTTTGAAAATTTGAAAACCTCTAAAGGGTGTTTTCAACATTTAGTTTTAAATCTAATAGGTATGGACGGAAACCATTTATTTTGATACGTTTAAAAACTTTTGGTATTCGTCAAACCAATAACAAGTATTGGGGTATCCATATGAAATACGAGTATACGTTAGGGTATTTAAGTGTAATTAACCCTAAAAAAATGATGTTCAACTAGAGGGTCTTGCAAATTTGAAGGCCATTTGAAAGACTTGCAAAAAATTTGTAAGTTTACAAGTATCATTGGAGTTCAAAACTTGTAAAAATACCTAAAATTTACAAGTTTACAAGCATCTTGGAGATGCCCTAAGAGCATCCACAATGGGGTCGGAAGTTGGGTCACGAGTTGGCTCTTTGCGACCGACCCATCTTCTGACCCCCACTGTGGTGTTTGGGTCGCAGAGGCCGGCACTTCCGACTCATGCTTGGATCGTAGAAACAGCCGACTGGTCGCATGGGTCGGCTATTTCGTGAGCTCCTGTGACATTAAGCCACGTGGCCACTAATATTAATTAGTTTTGTTAATGATAAAACTTAATTTTCACCAAACCAAATCATTGATACCATAGCAAATTCTTTTAAATGTTACAATAGAGGTGGGAACTATGAATATAATTTAGGGGGATTACCTTTTTTGTGCCCTTTTGAATTGGTCACGACCGGATATGTGTCCTAAGTTTAAAAGTAACCATCTTTGTGCCCTATGTATTGACCACCGTCATCTGTTAATTTCATAGTAGAATATTCCGTTAAAATAAAAAGAATATTCTATTTTTGAGCATGTGCAAAGCACATGTGTCTTATTTTTCCTTACAATCCCAAAAATACACTCAAACCATAATTCTCTAACCCTAAACAAATTTAAGTCAACCCCTAAAATAAACTTAAACCAAAACTCTAACAAGAGCATATCACTATTTCCCCCCCAAACCCTAGACCAACCTCGTCGCCTCTCTCTATAGCTTTCGCTCTCCGATCTGCACGCTCTACGAATAACATGGAGGAGGTCATGCCGATGAAGGAAGATGAAGAGACGATTGCGAACTTGGTCATCAATCTCTCGCGGCTCGATCTCGACTCTACAACCGGGCGAAGATTTCGGGATAAAAAAGGTACTTGCTTTATCTCTGACCGAGCTTTATGTGTGTGCTTGCAATGCATACACTCTCGTTGCTCTGCAGAATCTTGAAACCGGATCTGGCGTCGCTTGACGGAGATGCGGTCGGGGAGGACAATGCAATTGGCTGGTGACCGAATACTAGAAACGAATCGCTCTGTTTGAAATCGGCTTCGACGTTATCGACCGATTTGTCAGCTTCAGCGTGCTCGACCAGATATGCGAATTTTTGGGTTCTTTTGGTCCAAGGTCAGAACTCATGACGATGACACAGTTGATTTTGGGGTTAAAGTGGAAACCGGAATCGCGAGAGGATGCCAGCGTCGGCTAGTGAGCCAAGACCAGACAAGAGTCGGGTTATGAAGATCTTCGCCGTCTGTGTCAGAAATCTCTTTTGGCCTTCTCAACTTGATTTGGTGGTTCTCCTGGTGCAAGCTTAGAGAGAAGATAATGTTTGATTTTGGAGTTTGAATTTCATTTTAGGATTTGAATTTGTTCAAATCTGAATCTGAATGTGAGTGTAAATGTGTTCCTGCTGCAAAGAAACTGATTTCTTTATTGAGAGTGTAATGTTATTTTCACTAGATAAATGAATGAAAAAAAAAACAGAAATTGATTTATGAAAAATTTGTCCAAGAATTTATTGGAAAATTGTTGCTATTAAAAAAATAATTTGATTCTTGCTGAAGAACAGAAAATAAAATAGAATGAAAGTAAAATGTTCATGAAATTATTTATTTAATATGAACTCGCTGGAAAATTCTGAAAGTTGAATTTTTCGGCATCAGAAACTTCATCCTCATGAATTTTCCGGTGAATTCATCATGGTGTTCATCTAGAAAAAGTCAAAGCAAAAGGAAGAAGAAGATATTTTGATTATTGAAGAATAGAGGGGTAAAATTGTCATTTCACCTAAAAACTAATAGAAATCTAACAGGCGAACGTGGTTCATTCGTAGGGTACAGAGATGGTCACTTTTAAACTTATGACACATATCCAGTCGTGACCAATTCAAAATGACACAAAAAATTAATTCTACAAATAATTAATAATCTATTTGTGTCATTCGTAGGGGTAAAAGCTTATTTGTGACGTTTTAACTAAATAAGAGTTATTAAAACTACTAAGAGCATACAAATGTAAATTAACCAACTGTTTTATTCATCTAGTTTTTTATGTTATGTTATCTATGTTTTTGGTTAATAAAACTAAGCTTTTACGTCTTTTAATTATTTATAAATAATAAAATTACAATTTAAAAACTCAATTACAATTATTTTTTAATTTAACAGCTGACTCGAGATTTTACTGTATTACCTCAAATTTTTAAATAGAAAGTTAACTCTTACCCTCTTAAATAATTGAAAATAATAAAATTAGGAGGTCTAAACGAGAAGCTCCAATGTGAATTGCACTAAGAAACGGAGTGGAAATGGGCAATAAATTTCCAAGTTGCATCTTCTCAAATTTTATTGTGCGTATATGTAATATAAAAGGTTTAATTTTATAATAATGACTGATATCAGTGTGGTGAGTACTGAGTACAAATATGTCACACATATTTTAATAATATAACGACTTGATCTTTTAAACATTTTTTTAACAATTGAATCGAGTTAATATAACTTGAATATTTTAGGAAAATCAAGTGGTGTACTCCTTATTTATATATAAATACGGTTGACTTTTATCGATACTTACTATAAAATAATTATCGTATAAAGAAAGAACATAACATGTTAGGTGAAATTTCGAATTAACATAACTTGAACAATGGGTATAAAAAAAAAACAAATAATTAGTTGGAGAATTATAATGGCACTTAGTCCAATCTTAAAATTTGAACACACAATTTATAAGATGGGGTATAAAACTTTAACCAAATGTCTTCTTGAAGATTGTACAACATGAAATAGTTTGTTTACTAACTAAATGATTATCTAATACTCGTCGTTGATTCAAGACAAAAAAGAAAAGATGAATTATTTTTTTATTTATTTTGAAACTAAAAAATGAATTATTTAATTATGCTAACTAATAAAATATATGTAAGCAGAAGTTTTTTTTTTAAAAAAAAACTTACAATATTTCATCTTCCAACCAATTCAATTAAAAGTTTAAACATTGAGTTGAAGATCAAATTTTATATTTAAACTCACGTTTTTATAGATAAATTCGTTTTTAGGTTTGAGCGTAAAATTTTAAAAACATATATGAGTATGTTAAAAAAGAAATTATGACATAAAAACACGAGATAATAAAAAGATTGCTAAAAACCAATTAGAGAAGTGGTAAATATTTTCAATCATTTTATTTACCACTCTTTATTAATATGGAGAAATATAGTTATATTTGTTGAGATACACATCTTTAACAATATTATTTGTAGGTTAATAACTTGTTGATGTATATTAATACATAGCTTCCGAACTCAATAAATATTGCACAAACAACGAGATATTCTACCCATTTTATTGACCACTCAATTAAATGTGGTAATAATGTTTTTTTATTTGAAGGAACGTGATAATAATGTTATTTATGGTACGTGAGCTTAATTTTGATTTTGAACGTGGAAATATCTTGTCGATATATATTACTTTTTCCTTTCTCAAAATCTAGTTGACATGAAGGTGGTTTGGTATTATCTCTATAATCTTTTTTTTTTTTTGAGAACTATAATCAAAATTAATTAGTTGCTGGAGTATATAATGTAAAGTACTGAATCCATGTTTAATAAAATAGGGAACAAAATAACAAGAAGAAATGTCCAAGAAAGAGATGGCAATGTGGGTGGGATCGCAATACAGCACATGCCTCACTATTTCTCTCTCTCTCTTTTTTGATAACACCATTTTCTTGATATAAATAATAATATTGTAGAATTTTGTTTTACTATTGAAAACCACTTTAGTCACGTGCTGATGGGTCTTTCCGTCACGTGCATCTTACATGTTCTGATGGGATTGCGATGTCATTTCTTTTTCCAAAAGAAATTTAGAAAAAGTAAGAAAGTAGATTTAGGTGTATCACAACCTCATATCGAATCGTGCATGGTTTGTTGAACTTTGAACCTTGAAGCATGTGGTATGATTTTATTGTACTACTAATGTGTTAATAAACGGTCATGGGTCCTACCTTCTTGTAACTTTTACCTACTTATTTATTTGTAGGTAAATTTTGTCTTAAAATGATACTAAAATCCAGTTTTTAATTTGTATCCTCATTTTTTTATCGATTCATATTTTACATGCAAAATATAGAATATTTAACTTAGCACCATTCTTATAGACAATTTAGAATCTTTGAGAATATTAGATATGAACACTTTGCAATTCAAGTTTTACCGTCCATTATAAAAATCATGGATTCAAATCTTATTAGACTAGTTGGGTACAATTATGGATAGATCATATATAAGAATTTTTTTTCATAAAGAAAAAAGTAAATAAATAAACCAGCAGACACCCTTTTGATTTTTGAAGCACTGGTTCCACAATCGAAGAAAAGTTTAAGGCATTTTGGGGCTGGAAGATAGTTGGGCCTTTGCAATATGGCCCCAATCATCTTCCCGTCTAATTTTAGTAGTTGATCTACTTTTAACAAGTCTTTAACTACATGTCAACAGGATGCGAAACATTAGCAACATACTATGCATTTTTTTTTTCGTTGTTGGCATGAGATTTTATACAAACGGGGCTTATAATATAAACCTATGGTTTAATTTCAGTCACTCATTTGATTAGATCTCATGCTCCTATTAAATACACTATCAAACAAACAAAAATAAGAATAAAGACAAAACAGATAACTTACAATAGCTTCATTCTTTCCCCTTCTTCTCGGTTGAGTTCGATCACGACCTCTGGATCGCCATTGTGCATAAGCAAAGCCATCATCCAGTACTCCACGATGTGCTGCCTCAGAAGCCCGGTGATTGGATTTTGGTCGGGATTGCGGCGATTGAGCATGTCGACGTTGAATCTCTGGGGGAGGTCGTACATGTAAACCTGAGAGGAGGAACGTGGTTGGGTGCACACTAGGATGGTGCGGTAGTGGGTGAGGATAGCAGAGAGAAGAAGTATGATTTGACGTAAACGGAGGGGAAATAGATTGAAGACGCGATGACGAGCACGAAAACGACGATCCAAGTCATATCCAACTTGGATCACATATACAATATGGCAAATCCTGAGACCAACTCTTTCTTGAACGGGGACCATTTGTAGTGAAGACATTGATGAGTGATTGTGGTGGAGATGATAAGAAACAAAAGTGTGGATGGAAATACCTAATTGCGTTCCCATGTGGAGACCTAGAAATATCAAGCCACAACTTGACAGACCAGATTCCACCACAAAGAAGATGTTTGAATTACATTTCATAACTTGTTATTGACTTGATAAGACTTGTAGTTGGAGAAAGAGTAAAATTACCTGTAAAAGTGGCGAGGAAGATCTCATATTGCTGCCCAACCTTGACTTGAGAGAGAGGTAGAGGTTGGCCTTCCATGAAATCATCGATGGCCGTTGCTTCACTGCACTCTTGGTTTTGTCTATGCAATGGAATGAACTCAAAGTAAGAAAACGAGGGCACAACAGCGAACATGACATCCTCAGGAGGCAAAGAAGGATCAGCATTGACCCAATCCAGCTCTCGGTCGACCCGTAGTCAATACTCACTAGAGGCAATCCAGGAGCATAATGCCTCAGTTTCTGCAAATATGATATCCTATGTATGATCATGTGATAAATTGTGTATAATCATGTGATAACTTATGTATGATCATGTGATAACGTATGAAAGATCATGTGATAACCTATGTATGATCATGTGATAACTTGCCTTTAGCCATGTGATAACTTGTATTTGATCATGTGATAAATTGTGTATGATCATGTGATAACCTGTGTATGATCATGTGATAATTTTCCTTTGATCATGTGATAAACTGTGTATGATCATGTGATAAACTATGTACGATCTTTTAATAACTTGCCTCTGGCCCTATGATAACTTGTATTTTATCATGTGATAATCTGTTTATATGATCATGTGATAACCTATGTATGATCTTGTGATAACTTGCCTTTGGCCCTATGATCATGTGATAACCTATGTATGATCCTATGATAACTTTCCTTTGGTCCTGTGATAATTTGCCTATGATCATGTGATAACCTGTGCATGATCATGTGATAAATTGCGTATGATTATGTGATAATCTGTGTATGATCATGTGATAAACTGTGTATGATCCTATGATAACTTGGCTTTGATCATGTGATAAACTGTGTATGGTCATATGATAACTTGTGTATGATCGTGTGATAAATTGTGTATGATGCTTTAACAAACTATGTATGATCATGTGATAAACTGTGTATGATCATGTGATATCCTATGTATGATCCTGTGATAACTTGCATTTGGCCCTGTGATAACTTATATTTGATCATGTGATAACCTATGTATGATCATGTGATAAACTGTCAATGATCATATGATAAACTGTGTATGATCCTGTGATAACTTGGCTTTGATCATGTGATAAACTGTGTATGATCATGTGATAACTTGTGTATGATCATGTGATAAATTGTCTTTGTGCTTGTGATAACTTGTATTTGATCATGTGATAACTTAACTATGATCCAGTGATAAATGCTCTTGGATCCTTTCATAACTGGTACATGATCTTGTGATAACTTGTATTTGATCATGTGATAAGTAATTGAAGTTGAAAATACTTGCATAAATCATGTGCTTTACATTACCATCAACAAAATGTCATCAATTCATATTAATGAAAACTGTTTGCACCAATATCAATTAATCAGTCTTACAAAAATTGATCAAAACATTATCCTTAATATCTAAACTATTTCCTATTTCTTGCATAAACCATTTGCGTTTTCTTCTCTTCTACCTTCAACTTTTCTTTGGCCTTCTCATCAACATTTTCTTCCTCTTGTACCTTTGTCATCTCCTTTTCCTTTTTTTTTTTAATCAGGAAATCAATTAATTGATGGACTGACCTACTATTAAGTGTATCAGTAAGTATCAAGCATGCTATCACCTTTTAAAAAATAAGAAAAAACATAGGACAATTGTGGCTTCAATACCAAACATGGTTTATTAAAACAACTTAGTGATGCTACTTATTGGTAATTCAAAGCTTAGACTCAAACTCTAATATATAGCTCCCAATTCATTTAATCCATATCCAACAAGCAATATGTGTTCTAGCTCTCCTATCTAAAATCCTTTATCACGGATTTGAAAACTATGAACTAAACTTAGAAGGGAAATCCAATATCGTAGGTATGGGATTGGAATCAGTGACCTCATGCTTATTACATGAAGCCTCTGCCACTTCACCCACAACTTTTGATAACTTAGTATCCAACTATTCTATACACCAACTTGAAAACTATGAACTAAACTCAGCATCCAACTGTTCTATACACCAGCTTCCCCAAAAAATATGTCTTTGACTCTCCTATAAAATTCTTTATGCATTAGTCTAGGAGCCATCAAACAATAATCAATTTGTATATACTCAACCATAATTCTCTTACAATTTAAAGCCCTCTCATTTATTCCTATCCATCACAAATCAACAAATCACTAGCACAACGATCCTGAAAATACCCAACCAAACACACTTACATCAACAAAAATCCTCCAAATTCACATTACAGGTCAACGCATCAGAGGTCCAGTTCATTTCCCCAAATCAATGACCCACACCTAAATCATAAAAATTGAGCATGAAAACGATCAGATAGATTCCCTCACCGGAAATGATGTGATAGATCAATGGCCGGAGTGTTGTTGGTGGGCGAGATGGGGTCGTTTCTCAGAGAGAGCGACAAGGTAGGAGAAGGCGAGGCCGTTGAAGTAGACATGCAGGAGAGGTTCGCCGGATCCGGTGTGGATGTGCTTGTCGTTGTACTTGTCCAAGCCCTTCATGATTGAATTCTTCAAATTGTTAACGGACAGCATCAACTTCACGTATCTGGGGATTTCCCTGACCTTCATGGTCCTGATCTCATAGAAGAAGGCTCTCAACGCTATTCTTGATATGCTTTGATGTCTTGATTATTGTTGATATAGAGAAATAAAAAAGGTATAGTATAATTACCATTATGTCCTTCTAACATATTCAATTACTATTGTGTCTTTAAAAATAACTTTATTTACATAAATACCACCTTGTTTGTTAAATCAATCTTAACCTTTAGATTGATAAAATGAGTGGCAGAGATCAATCCACCTGTTTGTATTTTAACAAAGAGTTTGTATTAGAACCAAAACCTTACAAATATACATGATAGATTAGTTTAAAATTAGCAAATTTGGAATTTTCCTTAAATAACTTATCACTTTTAAATAATTAAATCCTTTCAATAAAAAAAAAAATCTAATGTCCAGAATTTTTTGTCTTCAATACATGTGGGTCTTCCTCCAACTTAATAAAAGAGAAAGGAGCAAAATTACAAAGATTATTTTTTGTCTTCTATGCATACATGTCTTCCTCCAAATACAAAATTACATGACCAATGCCTCAAAAGCTATTAAATAAATTTAAGGAGCAGCAGTGAATAGATATCGGATTAATTGTTTACTTATAATTAAGTAATATTTTATGTGACATTAACTCTTGGTATGTATATGGAAAACAGTATAGAATAATATATATCACATCTCTCTCTCGGTAGCCCTTCTCCCTTGCAGAAACACTAGCTCGGTCACTGCTAG
>JAYMSW010000317.1:0-24828 GCA_036897725.1 Erodium texanum
AATCTCGATCCCAATCTTTATCGGCCATGAAGAGACTCGAGTACGAGCGCTTGTTCCGTCACTTCGACGGCGACGGAGACGGGAAGATCTCGCCGGCTGAGCTCTGCCGGTGCATAAAGTCGATCGGCGGCGAGATGACGGCGGAGGAGGCGGAGACGGTGGTGGAGTCGCTGGACCTGGACGGAGACGGAATGCTGGGGCTGAATGATTTCATAGCGTTGATGGAGAGCGACCAGGGCGAGGAAGGCAAGACGAGGGACCTGAGGGACGCGTTCGAGCTCTACATGCTCGAGACCGACGGCGAAAAGTGCATCACCGCCCAGAGCTTGAAGAGGATGCTGAGTCGACTCGGCGAGTCCAAGACGATTGAAGAGTGCAAGTTCATGATCAAGCAGTTCGATACAGACGGCGATGGACGGCTCGATTTTGAGGAGTTCAAAGCCATGATGAAATGATTAAGGTCTTTGTAATGATACATTTAATTTAAATAATCTCGTATGTTTATATTAATAAAAACGTCAGTTTTTAGTTCATATTAAGTTTAATCATTTTAATTTTCACATTATTTGATAAAAGCATTTATCCATCACTGTGAAAGTGTATCGCTCTTCGGATCTGATCTGAGTGCAAGGCTCTGGTTCTGGTAAGCCCTCACTGACTCTTCTTCGACTCTCTCTTGCTTCTCAATTGAGTTCAATAATGGTTCATTTCGTGATGAATCTATGAAGTAAGGCGATTAAAGTTTTGGGCTAGTCGATTCGTTTGAATCTTCTGTTTGGTTCGCGGGAAAAATGGGGAAATTATTATTGGAGCCGAGAAAGCCTAATGCTATGCACTCACCATTCTTTCTCCGCAACTGGGTTCTTAGAGATAGGGTCAATTTTGCACTTCTATGTGACCAAAACCTATAGCTAACACCTGAGGATTTTGTGCATTTTCAGTAGATTGGGAGGAAGGTGAAGCTGCAATCAGTTTCTGGAGAATCCAGCCATGGTAATGAAGAACCTCATTTATTTATTTATATATACTTGAAATGTTTTCATCGATTAGATTGAACTGTGAAATCAGTATTGATTTGGGTATGTGTTCGATTTTCAGTCAGCATTCTTCAATTTCAGTTTATTTGTGCCTGCATTGGTGTAAAGATGCTGTCTCCGGCGATCCTTGAGTGGAGAGCTTGGTATGTTCTCTCTATCTCTTCAATTTGGTTTGTAGGGTATGATTGGTAGACATACTTTCTAAACTTGCATTGATGCTAAGGGTTTCGAAAACTGGGTCTCTGTGGAGCATCTTTAAACTGATGAACAAGAATGTTGTGGTTTCAGAACTCGTTTTGAAAACCCATTTAGGAATTCATTGGAAAATTCGTTGGTTTGTGATTTATTCTTTAGCACAATTAATCAATTATTGATTTGAGACTCTACTTTAAATTGGTTATGATGCATACACAAGCATCATAGGGCAAAACTTGCATAAATCCTGCTTGAAATTTTCATCAACTAATTGAAGATTCTGATTGAAACATGTTAGCTTGGCAAGCTTATGTTGCTCATAGAGAAAGAAAATACTACTAAATGGCATGAGTTTATAATTATATCTCTGGGAAATTCTTGGTATGTACTAGATGCAGAAAAAAAAAAACTTGGGATCAAAAGGCAGATTGTTTCTCAAGCTGAAGTTAGAGTATTATGGGGCTTCAAGTGAGCGGGCATACACGCGATGACATAAATCGTGATCTTGTTCTTGAATTTCCTCAAGATCAACACTTTCTCTTCTCCCCAGTGAAACACAGATAGCAATATCTTCTTCATGGGTTTCTTCTCATTGGTCACCATCGCTGTTTCTTCTTTGTTTCCTCCACGGGCTTCTTCTTCTTCTTTCCAGTGAAGTGGATAGCTCCTCAAGAACACCCTTCTGGTGGTGTAGTCTTCATCACGAAAGCTCTTCGCTCTCATCATATTCTTTCGATCCATTGTTGGAGAAGATTAGAAGAATCTGTGAATTTGCAAAGAAAGCTGGTGTATATATTGAGGTAGTAGAGGGATAGAGAGCTTTGCCTGTGGGAATATGGGATAGGACAGAAATACTAGGAATAAGGTCACGATTTGGTCATAAAAACTGTGCTTAACTCTAGTGTTTGGCCTTTTACATATTCTATCTCCCATATGAATACACATTCTAAATGCATATTTTATCGTAAAAAATACAAATAGTTTCTTGTACTTTCTTGTGGTTCCAATATTTCTCTACATTCGTTCTTTCATTCACGATTTAGAGACCTTCGATTTTCAATACAAGGGTAGTTGCTTGCATAGTATGTCTGCGACTTTCATGTGTAAATTTCATGTTTTATAAAGAGATTCTGCCTTGGGAACAAATATGTAAAGCTTGCGTAAAAAATGATAGCTTTCATAAAATATGCTCCTCGATTTTGCCTAACGAGAACTAAGCTTGATAGTTGCATCAGCAAAATGTTTGTGATCTACAAAGAGAGCAAGCTTTATACAATTTATCTTAAATTGCAGGTAGAAGACAAGATGATAAAACAGTTTTTGCCGGCCGGGGAATCTGGAGCTGTACCATCCATCAGGTAACTTACATTTATAAGTTGGAACCTCGGAAAATGCACACTAGAGACAGGACAGGACGTTGAGAACAATGAAAATTAATTTGTTTGGTGATAGTGATTTGGTAGAGCAGCAAGAATTGTCCATAGCTTTGTACCAAGATATTTGTAAAGATCTTGGTGCTTCCACGTAACTCCATTAAGAATATGAACATTTGAATGCAACTTCAAGTGTAAGATCAGTAATATTGTTAGGACTGTAATTGCATTTTTCAGGTTTGTGTCGCTATCCAAAACGTTTTTGTAATGTTCAGATGTAATTTTTTGTTGTTTATTTCCAGTGATCTGTAGGGTGGAGAGAGCAAGCTGTTCTGGGATGGATTTGTTAAGCTGGTTTCTAGGAGTAACCCATGGGTTCTCAAGCTCTCAGCTATATGACCTTGGAGATCAATGATGATTCATGAATGAGCACTAGGTTGGGTTGACTTTCTGATGATTTTTATTTGTAGAAAAATACATGTGGGGCCAGAAAGAAGCAGAAATACTATACAATTACTATCCCTGGGCCCTCGAGGTACCCCAAGTTTTGGGCCCATCTCAAAACATTGTAGGCCCAAAGAGCTTTGAGTGTGAAGTGGATCATGTTTATGTTAGTGTCAATTTGTTTCAATAGTAACATTGTATATTTTAAATTTGACTGGAATAATAATTTTTACGGTAAATAAGTATAGTGTGTATATTGTTTAACAATTAAATCGAACTAGACAACATATCAGAATATACACATAAGATAGCACAAGATCAAATAATGACAAACAACTCAAATAATAATATCGTTATCTTCATCAAGGTTTAATCCCTGATAACTAAAAAAATTAACTCCTTTAACTACTAAACTAGCTCAGATGGTTTAATATCAAAGCTTGATCCGTCTAAAAACACAACTTATAGTCGCAGGTAAATTGACATTTGAACGAAGCATCTAGTTTTTGGATTTAAATTTTGGATCATCTAAGATTTATTTCAGAAGCTATATAACTTGAATTAAGTTCGTGATTTATACACAAAGACATGTTTATTGATATACTTGTATTAAAACGACTTGTCGTTTGCGGAGAATGAACGACCTGCCACTTCTCGACACTCACCGATCATTAACTGTCTAACTGAGCGCGAGAAACAGAGAAGACTTGGTAGAGTCTATAGTACTCTCCCCCAATTCGCGCGGTACCATTTCGTCACGAATCAGTTCGGAGGGAGATGACCGGAAGCGATGGAGTTCGCAGAGGCGCACGAAGCAGAGCCAAGTCTACGGCTGGTTACGGCGAAGGTGAGGTTCCTCCGAAGGCCAAACCTAACCTCAAAGCTCGCAGAGGCAGATCTGGAGATCACAACTCTCTTCGCATTTTCAATGTCGATCTCAAGGTGTTGCTAGGGTTCAGCGTTTTTTCTTTCTTGATCATCGTCTTCCTCATTTATCATCTCGTCGATCCCGTTGAAGTAGTTCAGAGACCTAGGTTTGTTACTCCATTTCCTGCTCCGAAAGTGATGGGCCTTCCTCAGGTGATGAATCTGATCTTTGTTACTCGCTATTGGCTTTGTTTCTACCTAATTTAGTGTATTGGTCGCTTGTTTTTTTTCGTAGAATTGCGTTTGAATCTGTTTGTGCAAGCTATGGAGCTGTTGTTTCTGAGAATATGAGCTCGCATCTGCATTTCTTGTGTGTGTTTATCATTCGATCAGTAGAATTGCTGTAAAAATATGTTTATACCTTCTCCAAGGGGTGAAGCTACTTCTGTGAATGACTTATTCAGAAATTGAGCTTGCTCCTGCGTTTTTGAGTGTTTATTCATGGTGTGCTATATGTAAATGTGAATATAAATGCTATCACTTGATTGATTTTCATAGAATTGCAATTCTGTATGTTTTGACCTCCTTCAAGTGATGAAACTGATTTATGTGAATTGATTTCTTTGTTCAGATGTTGAGTTTGTGATTGCATTTTGAGTGTTTATTCATATACTATTATATGTACTTGCGAATATAAATGCTGTTATTCGATCTAATGTTGTAGAGTTGCGATTGCCCACATCTGGACCTTGGTCAAGTGATAAAACTGATTTTTCTTTCCAGATTATGAGCTTGCATTACTATATTGCTTGCTTTATTTAATTGCTGTTGTCTCTAAATGTGTGAGAAATTTTGTTTTTGACTTGTCAAATTACTGTGAGGCAGTTCCAAGGAGAGCACAAAGAAACCTTGTACTGGGGAACTTATCGCCCTAATGTTTATCTAGGAATCCGTGCAAGGTTTGCCAATTTCTCTTGTTACTTCTAGATATTATTTCTATTTTTGTTCATTACTGTTGTTAGAGACTTTGAATTGAAGAAATGTTGATTGAACAGAGCTGGTGTATACATTAGTTATCCTGGAAATTGAAATAAAGCATGGTTTTTTTTAAGGTTAATTATCTATCCATGCTTTGATTTAGCTTTATAAGATAACAATGTTGTAGTGGTCATTGGCTTTTGTAATTGGCAGGACTCCACGATCTTTGATTGCTGGGTTGATGTGGATTGGTAAGAAGGATGGACAATTTTCCGTTCGACATGTATGCCAAGATGCCGATGGATTGAAGAGTTATGGTTGGACACATCATAATGGCCGTGATTTCGGACATCAAGTGCTTGTCGATCAAGGCATGACCTTAGAAACAAGCTTCTTGAAGTCAAAAGGTGATGGGAGTGGCTATGGAGGGGATTGGGCTGTTCGGATTGATGTTCAAGGAACCAAGTAAACAGCCTTACCTTTTATATACCATTTTTCTTTCTCAACAGCTTGTAATGTTTTGACCATGGCAGGCTTTACCTTGAAAATGGACAGTTTTAAAATATGTTCCTAGATAAGAAATTAGCTAGTGAACATAACTGAAAAATTAGGAAGAGTACGGCACATACACTCTGGAAGGTTGTGCCTTAGATCAGCTATACAAATATCTAATCTAAACATTGCGATGTGGTACCTGTCCATGTTACTTTGCTAACTACATAATGTTGCCATATGCTCTGTTTAGCTTAGAATTCCAGTATGCCATAGCTATATGCCCTGCTGACTTGACTATCATTTTGTATAACATCACTTATGCTGATGCTTGCTTAAAAATTTGGATTAAAAGGTAGTCACAAAAAAACTAGGATTACATTTATTTATGAGAATCCAATGGCTTATTATGGAGAAAAATAATATTTTGACCTAAATATATCGTAAAGGAAAATTCCCAGTTTGTGGTTAAAAGTTCATCGCCAAATGTGTAACTTATGATGATTTCATTTCTAATATATTATTGAAAACAAGTTAACTGGTCAGGTGTTCATCTAGTAAGGACTGAGGAATAAAATTGTATTTGGGGTGCGTATATAGGCTCTAAGATAGAGTTATGCCCTACGCTCATCTATAAGTTTTATCCTGATTTGAATTTTGATTGAAATCATTTTGCTGTAAGAAATAATAATTATTTCTTCTTTCGGGGTGTCTTATATCTTTGCATCAAAGTCAAAGTGTACTAATGCCGAATCCTCCGTATTTGAAATATATTGATTATTGTTACCTATTCATTTGATCAAGGGAAAATGAAGAAATGTGGAGCAGTACACATATTTTTTTCTATTTGGCTGATGAAGATGGAAACATTCTAAATATAGGTAGAGATACCTTGGACATTCACGAGAATTCACTCCTGGCAACAGGTTCACGGATGGATGTTGGAGGCTGGCAATTACATTTAGCCGCAGAGGTAATAATAGCAAAGCACTGTCCTTGTAAAAGAACATAATACTTTGTTTTCACCTTGTTTACAGTTTCATGCAATTGAGGGAAACTTATGTCCATCTGCCACCAAATTTCTACATGTTCACCAAAGTACTTACCATGGAGCCCATGGTTTAAGTTGGATAGTATTTTGGGGAGTAGCTGAATCTATGTATTGTTCACTGATTTTACCATTCTTTACATTTATTACTCTAATTCACCTTCTGTCTTGTTGCCCATTGGCTAATAGCCAATATATTTAAGTTCAAACCTTGAGTGGTCTTTATATACAGAATTCGTCAAGCTGTAAAAATAGCTAGTGACCATATTTTGACTTTCTCAAGGAATAATTTTTCCTTGTTTTAGTTATCTTACTGTTAAATTACTTGAAAGCTAACCAAAGGCAGTGTCTTCCACTATCAAATTCTAGTAAGACCTTAGTGTGTAGCCTTCATTTAGTAAATAACAGAACTTGTACACGGGAGATAGAGAAAAAGGGTTGTTATTTAACTCCATCTTGTGGATGTCACCCTGATTTAATTGATTTGTTTGCTTATATTTTCATTGACCTATTTTGCAGGATGATCTGGGACTCCATTATTCTGGTTTCAGGACACCTCATACTCACAATTTATCTGATCTCGTTGAGGAAACTCTTAGAACTCAAGTATGTTAGTTTATGGCATATATATCGTCTGTTATTTGTCTCCATTTTATAGTTGACATTGTTTTTCTGCATTGACGAAAGAAACCACCTTTGAAGGTGGGGTTTTTGGCATGGATCCCTACCCATCTTTTTTCCAAGTTACACAACAGGGGTAACTCTCCCCTTCCCCTAACCCCCACCTGTCTCCAACTGGCGGTTAGATTAAGCGTGTGAACTATTTAATTTCTTTTGTAGTTAGTGTATTTATGTCTATTTTTTTCACGCATACTGCTACTAGGCTATGAAGTATGGTCGACTGCAGCTACCTGATACATCTGAAGAGTCCTCTAACATTTTAGTTTTTCAGGTAAGGTTCAAATCTGTGAAGCTTTTATAATATGTCATTATAGCTCACATGCCTCTTCCTTGATTGTCTTCTCCTATGCAGATTTCGGCTAAGATTCCTTTCAAAACAGATATTGCTTTTGTATCCGGAACTGATTCCGAAAGTGCAATAGGAGAACGTCTCAGCACCCTTACGGGTTATTGCTCTTTTGTTCATTCATTATAATGATTTATGTCTAAAAATCATATTTATAGATAATAAGCTTCAGGTGGAGAAAAAACAATAAATTCTAAAAACAAATCATCTTTAATAGAATAAATTATCTAAAAACAAATAGATTAGGTGGAGTTGAAGATTCTAAGATGCGATTAGTATGACAATGTTAGGTCTTAATTCAGTCTCTCATTGACAGTTGAAATTAAGTACATTTATTTGGTCCTTAATGTTTGCTTTAACACAGTGCATGGCTCTATTCTTGATCTGCATGAGTTTAGTCTTGTATATGGGTATTCGAAAAAACTAATGGAATTTCAATACCAATGATTATATGCTCTGTCTGACATGGTAATATATTTTTCCCTATTACTTTTCATTCAAAAAAAGCACTCAAGCTTTTAAAACATATACTGTTTTTGAGTCTTTATAAAAATGTCCCAACTATGTACCATTCAAGATTTTGTGCTTTCTAGAATGATGATTTTCATTTAGATCTCTTTACACGAAAACAGCTATGCTTCACCATCTTAACCTATTTTGTTGAACTGCATAATTATAGGTGTCTCACTTACTGATCAGTTAAAAGAGAAGCAAAGAGAATTTGACTCAAAATTCGACAAGTGCTTTAATCCTGCAGACAAGGTATCATCTACGGGTATCAGAATGTGACCTGATGTGTCAGTAGGCATCAAACTCGTTCCAGTTGTCATTACCTGTTATTTTTCAGCAATTTCATTCCGACGGCATAAATCTTAATTTTGTCTGGAAAAAGTAATTCTGATAGCCAGTGTTGTATTGTTTCAGCTCGAGCCTGAATTCGTGACTGTTGGTAAGGGTGCTATCAGTAACTTGTTGGGTGGCATAGGCTACTTTTATGGCCAGTCAAAAATTTCATTACCAAAGGATTCTGAAGTAAGTTATTTGTGCTTTTTTATGTTAACCTTTATATAAACTAACTTTTGACTCACTTATAGATTCACATTTTACTTTATGGATTTGGTGTTTATGAACAAATGAAGTATTAAATATGGTTCTAGAAATATCAGTTAGAGAGGCTTAGTGATCAAATATCAGGTGCTTGTAATTAAATCTACCATCACTTCAGCTTATTTCCCGGATGTTTTTCACCTAGTTTTTTCAATTTTAAAAAGAAAAGAATAAAAAAGGAGTACAGGCCTTTCATGAATTTTCTTTGTATGCTTTCATTTTTCTTTTGAATAAAAGTCGTTTTCACTTATTATCAGTCGTCTTCTTATCGGTTTAGATATCTGATGAAGTCATACAGTCTGCCTTTTTCTCTTGCAGCTTAAAAGTCGTAGTAATTATATATCTTATTGGCCAGCTGAGCTTTATACAGCTGTTCCAAGTCGACCATTCTTCCCCAGGGGATTTCTTTGGGATGAAGGTTTTCATCAGCTACTTATTTGGTTAGTTGGCTATTATATTAATTGCATATTGCTATTTGTTAATGTTTATCTGTCTTCTGATCATTCAAATGCTGAGCAGGCGGTGGGATATCCATATTTCCTTGGATATAATTGGGCATTGGTTGGACCTGATGAATATTGATGGATGGATTCCCCGTGAGCAAATTTTAGGTGCCGAAGCATTAAGGTACTAAGTAGTATCTTTTTAAATTTGAAGAGAATTTCAGATATTAACAGCAAAGTAATATGTGAAGTCTTCCCTGGTGTAATTACAGTAAGGTCCCGGAGGAATTTGTTCTTCAGCAACCAACAAATGGAAACCCACCAACTTTGTTTTTGGTTTTACGGGGTATGTTTTCTTTGCTCGATTTTGCTGTAACATATATGAAGAGTTCACTTGCATCATGTATTGTACATTATTTGATGGTGGTGGTTATAATTATGATGAAGAAACCAATCATGTACTGCTGACTTGCATATGGTTGCCTCCCTTAATTGGATATGATTATGAGAAGCTTCTTAGGAACAATATGTTTTTACGTAATTTCAGTCTGCATTTTCTGCTGTGCTCTCTACTTTGAAGAAAATGCAGGAACTAATGTCATTGGTTATTTAGTTTCAGTTTCATTCTAATTTGAAAGAATATGTTTTTATAACCCATGATTTACTGCTTTTAGCTCTAGATTTGGATCAAACATGAAAGATTGGCATAATTTACTTCTCATGACATGGTATATGATCTGGAATGTTTAGCTTATGTTTCATATGTAGTATTGATCACCATGTTAGGTGCATGGTGGATTCCTTGAAACCTTCTGCATCCAACAATGGCCAAATTTGGGAATGTAGAATTAGCCTCTCATCATGGGAATTTCAGTTGCAAAAAAGGCAAAATATCTAATTGAAGGATTTACTGATTTTATTTGTTGTATGAAAAATGAAAATATATAAATCTTGAACATAAGATACACCTTATCTGTGTAAAGGGAGTTTTTTTTCTTCTTCTTTCTTGTTACTTCTTTTCTTGAAATAAGGCATGATTATTTTCTTTCTCATATTAATAGTTTTTCTTTCTTATTCAAAAACACTCAGTACTGGATCAAGTATATTATATGGATGGAAATTTACTTAATCCTGTAAACAGTCTCAAATGTTGTGTTGCCTTTTCAGATCTTATTGATGGTATAAAGAAAAAGAAGTTCACAGTAACTGAAACTGATCACATCTCTTCATTCCTCCAAAGGGCATTTGTTCGTGTTGAAGCTTGGTTCCAATGGTTCAATACTACCCAATCAGGTATCTGGGTTTTCATTTCTGTAAAGCATGATTTATATCTCAGGTTCTAGTACTTGCAAATGATCTAATTTTATTGAAGTATAATTATCAATACAGGGAAGGAGATGGGCAGCTACTTTTGGCACGGAAGAGACATCTCAGCAATTCGTGAAATAAATCCGAAGGTTTATTTTGTAACATTATGTCTATTTTTGTACAGTGTGTAGTCACAGTTATGTTTA
Organism: Erodium texanum; assembly: GCA_036897725.1. Lineage (NCBI taxonomy): Eukaryota > Viridiplantae > Streptophyta > Magnoliopsida > Geraniales > Geraniaceae > Erodium > Erodium texanum. Next base: position 10,526 of record JAYMSW010000317.1, read on the forward strand.
AGGTGATCAAGAAAGACCCATTGGTGGAAATCACCATTGATATGCTGACATTTCTGTCTGGTTTTACCAGACACTCTCCTCTGGGTTGGATGATTATCCTCGTGCTTCACATCCAAGTGACGATGAGCGGCACTTGGATCTCAGATGTTGGATGCTTCTAGCAGCAGATTGCTTGCATTCGATTACGGGTCTCTTTAAGGAGGAAAACAAACCTGGGAAGGTAAAATGATGACGGAACATATCTTATAGATTATTGAAGTTCTTCTCCAACTCAATACATTTTAAATGGAATTATGCAGGAGTATGGTGCAATGGTGGAGTTGCTTTCAAATTTTGAACTTCTTAATAAGGTTTGTTTATCTTGCATATTTGTTTTTTTATTGATCTTCTTATCCTCAAATTACGCCAAGTTTTCCTCCTAATTATTATTATATATATTTCAACAAGTTAAGCAGTTCATTGAATTACTTAGCTCTATTTCTCTCACCCATGCTTGATGATTTGCCAGATGCACTTGGATGATGCCCGTGGAGCTTATTTTGATTATGGAAATCATACTGAAAAGGTATGTGCTCCTCTCACTCCCAGAACAAGATATCTTTATATTAAGTGCCAATGCACTGAAAATGTGGTAATTCAAATTAGTTACGGATTTAACTTCACATTTTATATTTATAGTTTTTTTACATGTATACAAATCTACGTTGATCAAGTTTTTATTTGGAGTGAAATAATTCTAGGTTGCGTATTTTTAATCTAAAAGTTTCCTATTGAGTACTCCATCCATCCCAAAGTAAGTATCCCATTTCACATTTCACTATTTGCAAAGGTTAAGAGTTCAGTTTTGGACATCCGTAAATACTGAGATTCCTTAGTTACTGTAAATTGGTTGCACTGCTGAATGGTGCATTGGTTTCTCTTGGTGTTTTTGCATTCAGTAGTTTGACCTTGAACTCTATAGCATATAATTTGCAAATATTGAACATTGGTTTATTCATTCTAGGTTCGCCTGGGTTGGAAAGAAATGATTGTGGGAAATCAATATGTAACACGAGAACTTGTCAGGGAAGTACTAGGAAAGCCAAAATTGAGACTAGTTCCTCATATTGGTTACGTCAGCCTTTTTCCTTTTATGTCGAAGATCATTCCGCCAGTAAGTTTCTCTCCAGTGCCCAACTATGAGCATACTTCTTTGTGGTGCTTTCTTTGTTAATTTAGCATCAAATGTGATTCAAAGCTGCTTCTGAATCTGATCCTCACATTTTTCACACGTTCCGCCTTTGACAGGAATCCTGGGTTCTGGAAAAACAGCTTGATCTCATTTCAAACCGGAGCATCTTATGGACTAATTATGGGCTCCGCTCTCTTTCCAAAACCAGGTATTGTCCATATCATCCATTTATGTTTTTTTTTTTGGATCAGCATCCATTTATGTAGTTTTATTGGCAGTTCCTAGTCTAATTCCTTACCTAATTCGCATGTACCAAGATTGGAACTCACCTCACTTATGTAGGAGTTAGCTCCTTAACACTTGTCCCCAACGTATTTTGTTTTTAACTCGTGTTTTCCCTTTATAACTTTTCCATTTGAGTAAATATTAATAATTTGTCATGAATGTGAATAATAAAGTGTCTATCTTGTCTTGTTTCTGTTGTAGCTCCTTGTACATGGTACGAAACACGCAGCATGACCCACCTTACTGGAGAGGACCAATTTGGATGAATATGAATTACATGATTCTCTCTTCCCTCCACCATTACTCTAAAGGTATCATGCCTCTCAATCCCCCAATGTGATATTGTTGTACCCTTCGTTTCTCTCACAAAATAAACGAGATGAAAATTTGTAGTGATAATATTCTTCAAAACTAACCTACTTTTTGTGGTGAATTCCCATTGCAGAGGATGGGCCTTATAGGGAAAGGGCCAGGATCATCTATAATGATTTGAGAGGGAATCTGATTAGGTACGGTTGTTAGCACTTAATGCCCACTTATTTTCTTAAGCTCGTCATCTAAAAACGCTTGTGGGCTGATAATCGTTTATGCAGAAATGTGGTACACAACTACGAGAAGACTGGGTTTTTCTGGGAACAGTATGATCAGAAGAGTGGCAAGGGTAAAGGTGCACGGGTGTTTACTGGGTGGACGTCGCTGGTGCTGTTAATGATGGGTGAAGTTTATAGTTAAGATCGTGTCATCGATCGACTGTATGCAGTTTATAGCGCTTCAATTTTGGTGTTTAGTTTCGTGATCCTCATTCTGATCTTTACAGTAGATCTTGTGATGTAGCATTGATTTTAACTGTATTGGCCGTGTCCTGAAGCATTGGTCCAAGCTAGATTTAAACGTTAAAGCGTGGAACAGTTTTGGTTTGTTGTAGGGACTTCTTTGCAGCGGTAGTTCAAGTTAGCAGGGCCCTTAAGGTACTTTTCGTGAGCTATGCATGGGAAACGTTCGGCCCATTACAGTGAAACAGAGGGCTGACAGGCCCATTTCAATATATTATGGGCCGTATGAGACTCAATACTATATAATATTGGACCTTCTGACCCATTAAAGCTCATCATGGGCCTCCGTCAGGCCCATAGATACTTTTCACGGGCTTTCACAGGCCCAATAACAACATCCTGGGTAATCACAGTTCAGTGTGGGCTCACAAAAGCCCATTACAGATCATCAGGGCCTACCTCTGACCCATTTAAGCTCGTCATGGGCCCCGTCTGGCCTATAAACCCTTTTCATGGGATTTCACAGGCCCAATAACAACATCCTGGGTAATCACAGTTCGGTGTGGACCCACAAAGGCCCATTACAGTTCATCAGAGCCTACATCTAACCCATCTAAGCTCCTCATGGGCCACCGTCTGGCCCATTAAAGCTTTTTATGGGCTTTCCTGGCCCAATAACAACATCCTGGGTAATCAGTTCGGTATGTGCCTACAAAGGCCCATTACAGTGCATCATGGGCCTTAAGAGGCCCAAACCCCACATTTGTTAATTAACAGGTCGGTATGGGCTTAGTAGGCCCATTAGAGTTTACCATAGGCCTCTTGTTGGCCCACTAGTCATGATGGGCCTTTCAAGGCCCAATAGCAAACTGATTCGGTTGTTTGATATGGGCCTTCCTGCGGCGCATTAAAGATAAACATGGGCCTATTAATCACAAGCACTGCATGAGTAGTTAATACAAACCTAATTGGATCGCTAATCCCACGCAAAAATTGCTCAGGGGCCAATACAAGCCCAATCTAGGTGTTTAGTTCAAACTTCACAGAAAATGGCTTACAAATCAAGCTGATAAACATACAATGGATCCCAAAGGAAATGCAAAAAGAAAAAAAAGTTGCAAGAGCTTTAGTTTAGATCGTCAGTCATGTCAGTATCCTCGGCCATGATAATCTCCATGTCCCTCACATCTCGCTTCAACACAGAGCCAAGCCTTGCAATGGCTTCTGTCTGCTGCTGCAACACCTGTAGATAAACAAAATCCATTTGTCAAGCCCAACACTCTTTTGATTATATTAACTCCATCACAAGGAGTTGAAAAATAAAAATAAGAGCAGCACTTTAGTCAGTGTTACAAGAAAATGCCCATTAACAACATTTTAGGGAAAAGAAAAGAAATGACATGCCTGCAATCATCCCAGTATGTTCAACTACAACATTCAATAGAGAAAACAAAAGAAAAGAAAAGACATGGCTACTCATCCCAGTTTCTATAAGTTTCGCAAAACAACATTCCATAGAAAAAGAAATGACATGCATGCAATCATCCCGGTAAAAATAAAAATGTTCAACCACAACATTCTATAGAGAAAAGAAAAGAAAAGAATAGACATGGCTACAATCATCCCGGTTTCTATAACGTTTCGCAAAACAACATTCTATTGAAAAAAGAAGGTGATCTTCAAGAGAAAAAGGTACTCAGTTCTTCCATAAGGGTTACTCAATTATAGTATGTAGTATTCTGATTTCTCCAAGGATACAGGTGCTTTGAATCATCTTTTCTCAATATACAGATTCAAATAGCAAGTTCAGGCATTAGAATTATCAGGGTAACTATCATTGGCTGGTTACTCAATTATAGTATGTAGTATTCTGATTTCTCCAAGGATACAAGTGCTTTGAATCATCTTTTCTCAATCTACAGATTCAAATAGCAAGTTTAGGCATTAGAATAATCAGGAAACTACCATTGGCTGGTTATATGTAATTTTAGTACTTTTCAATCATAATGTCATAACATGCTCACGAGGAAAAGAGAGTACAGTTTCACATTAGCAATTCTTTTCTTGTTTTCCCAAGTCAAAACTATTATTAAATTTGCATGATGGTAGACAAAGGCATATTGTTATTGAAATAATAGACCATCAGTACCTCCTGCATGTCTGAAAGACTCTGTTCGTGTATCTTCGCTGATCCCGGAAGATAAACAGAACCGCCAGCACCAAAGCCATTAGCTTGAACACGAGTTACAGTGAGAAGGTTTTGGACCCTCCTAGAGAGTTCTGCTCCTGATCCTTTCAGCTGTACAAGTTGTATAGTCATCAGTAATATCATATCTTAAGCCCCAAAAAAAGCATTAAAGATATTAGACAAAACAAATACCTGTCTGGTTATTGCGGCTAACTTTTCTGCCAATTCTGCCTCTCCTTTCATTAAGGGCACTCGGCAACCCTTACCCTCCAAGGCCTCCACTATTCTCATTACCTAATTCAAGATACAACTCAAGTCAGACAGTTTTCACAAGTCAGACAGTTTTTATTAACTGGTTAATGGCAACTAAAGTACGATTAAGTATCTCAATAGCATACTAGTTTGGACCACAGATAATAAATTGATAATTGATTTCTACATAAGGGGTGGTCTTGAGCCCACATCTTGATACATTTCAATACTTGCTGATAAATAAAAAAAATTGATAACTGAAGTGAAACATAATGGAAGGGTTAAACAAATTTGAATCATATCCATGCTTCATCACATTTAAATCCTCAGAAGATGTGATACTTCTAAAGCAACGCTGGAAAAAAGCAGAAACATTCTAATATTTTTGCATAGTTTAAAACATAACAAATATCCCTACCCTCAAGAGACGTCGTTGAAGACTTTGCTCTTTCTGTCTCATTCTTTGAATCCAAGGAAGAGTATCAGCTTGAAAATGCCTTTGAAGCTGTGAACAATATTCACATTAGAAGTTTGTTGTAGATATATGATGCCAGAATGCACATTTGGAAGAGGAAAAAACATGCATGCAGATATGTACCATTTTCACATTGCTTTGTGTCATTCGCAATCTCTCAGCATCTGAAAGAATGACTTCATCTTGCAGCTGCATCAAACCAGAAATAAAAGGTATCAATTCAATAATTGCAGAATATAAAAAAAAAAAGGAAAGGGAAGTCGTAAGAATCCACGAAATATAGAGCCTTCTAGTACGAATAATAAGACTCAATGGTTTGTTTCCCTTTATAGAGCAAAACTGTGTGCCCAATAGTAGGATAAGAGATTGTTGTCAAACTTTCTACTTTCGGTACATAGACTTCATGTTATAGTGACTAAATGTGGATAAATCCTAGGGCCCTAAGCACAATACACAGGAGGAGCACAAAGTTTAAAATATAAAAAAAAAATCCAACACAAATCAGAAGGTAAAATGGAATATCTGGTTTAATGCCAATTAGATTTGCCATGGAAGCTATCTTCCTATTGGGATGAGAGGGCTCGTGGAAAAGCATACATATATAAAGGCAAAAACTAGCCCCTATTCTTGGCTCGTATAAGTATTATGATGGGTGTACGCAAGGGAAATGGGTACATCTTAAAGGCAAAAACTAGCACCTGGTTCTACTTGAATCCTATAGTATACTAAAGGGAAAGGGTAAATCTTAAAGACAAAAAATCTAGTTTCTAATTCTTTTCTAGAAATTTTCTATGACGAGTACTCAAGACTAGGGTACATCTTACATATAAAATTTAATTGGAGATATGTAGGAGCATCGATGGTGTAAGAAACTCATAGAATAACGACAGAGTTATTTTCATCTCATGATAAGATAGCATAGAGATAAGTTCTACACCCATTTCTTTATTGCCTTAGTAATTGATGAGCTCGCAGACCTCTTCAAGATAAGGTCATCTGATGCATGTTTTTTTTTTTTTGCAGGGAAAAAAATTGCTTTAGTTGGTGAGGTTATATTAGATATTAATGTTGCACTAGATTAGATGGAGATAATCGTATAAAAAAGGGGGTTAGATAATAAAACTAATATATGGAGTGTAATTTTAGGAATGATAGGAGGATAAGTGCAGATTCAATTATGGTAGATGATAGGAAAAGTACTAAAACTAACCACTTTAGTTACCTTAGATCTATACTTCACAAGGATGAAAGGTTGAAGACGATTCAAGAAACAGTAATACAAATGGCTGAAGTGGAGGAAGGATTAGGATGTTTTAGTGACAAAATAGTATGTAGGGCAGAAAAGCAAGTTTTCTGAATTAGATATACCACCAACTATTTTGTATGGTCTCTAGTCCAAGTTACTTACTCAAATTCTGCAATTATTTATCATTAGGAATGATATAAAGAAGAATGAAACCATCGGAGTAGAAGTTTGGGAATCTTCAATTGATAAAACGAAGAAAATTGTCTTAAGGACGTTTGAACATGGAAATGTGAAAGAAAACAATTAGGATAAACTAAAAGGACAGAGTAGGTCTAAGTTAACACGGGAAAAGGTACTAAGAATAAGCAATATATATTCCATCACAAACATCTTGGGCTTTCTAATTGAATTCACAAGTAGATATGCTAGTATTCACTCACCAAATTGTAGGTAAATCATAAATCCAATATCTTTTTATAACATGTTATATTTGAACCGTAATCAATCTTCTAGTAGTACTTTGCTTGTCATTGCCACAATATATTGCATGCACAAAAACTATATGATGAGATAAATTACCTTCAGGCGCTCTGAAAGATCCTTAAAACCTTGAACAAGCTGTGGCCACAAGCGTTCACGATCAGTACTTTCCATCCCCTCTAGTTTACCCATAGCCTCTGCCCACATAATCTGGAAATGAAAACTATTCCCCAAACTTAGCTAAAAAATAATTAACAAAATAGAAACCACATGCTTCAAGGTACCATAAAAGACTAGACGAATAAACATAAAACATTGAACAAACTGATAAACTCACATCTGATACTCCAGCAGGCTTCACTCTACATTGTGGTTCAGTCACACTAAACAATAAATGCTGCAATATCAAAAAAGCTATCAACACATCAATTGAATTTATGAAACCCTAATGCAATATTAATTAGGAAGCACATGAAAAATCGGAGTCAATTGTCTTCCCTTAGCTTCTTTGGAACTAAGAATCCACAACAATGAAACATTTAACTGAACACTAAAGCACTCGAAGAATTTAAACAAAGAAGAGGAAAGCTAAAATCAAACCTTAAAGGCGTACTTCGGGTTTCCAGGCTCGTCCTTATACGCTTCGACTATGGCCTACGCATAGAGAATTTGAAGAAACAAATGAGAAAATGAACACAATTAGGGTTGGGGATTTGAACCAAAAACAGAGAGGAAACGGGACCTGAATGTCGCGATCGGCGAGCGAGAAGGGAAGAGGCGCCACCGGAGCCATCTGAGTAGTCAATTGAGAATTCGGAAACGGACTTGATTGCGGCGCCTGAAATCCGAAACCACCGGACGCAGGTTGCTGAAACGGCGGAGTTTGCTGCTGCTGTTGCTGCTGAGGTTGTGATGAGAACGGCGTGGAGAAGAGCGAGGTTCCAAATCCGGTGGCGAAAGACGGCGTCGATGGAGTACCGAACGCCGGCGTCGAAGACGGAGTTCCGAACGCCGGCGTCGACGATGGCGTGCCGAATGCTGGTGTCGAAGACGGAGTTCCGAACGCTGGAGCCGACGACGGAGTTCCGAACGCCGGAGTCGACGACGGAGCACCGAACGCCGGCGTAGACGACGGAGCACCGAACGCCGGTGTGGAAGAAGGAGTACCAAACATGGTGTGTGTGTGAGAGAGAGAGATTTGGGGAAATTGGTTGTTTAGGGCTTTTTAAGCGGGAGGCGCCATTTTGAGGTGGTTTTGCTTTGCTTGCTGAATGCTCGTTGTAATGTGTTCTTTCACCGCTCCTCTACAAGACTGGTCTTTTTTATGGAAGTGCTTTTATTTTCTTTGATTTTCCTATGAATAAATGTAAAGACAAATTATTTAATTATATGTTAATGTGTGTACCAAAATTATATTACGAGCATATATAACAAAACATTATTAGAGTCTAATATTGAAGATCAGGAAAATATTAAATAAAAAATATTATTTTAAAAAAAGAAAAAACTGAAAATTAAGTTTTAATTTAATTAAGTGAGCTTTAACTTGATTAGTGGAATGTTAGTGGATTATAAATTTATAGTGTTTATTTTTAAGTTTTCAGTCAACATTAGGTAGGGATAAATTAATTTTGGCAACACATTGGTCACGCATCACAATTTTACTGGCTCTACATGTCTCTTTCCTCTAACTTTTGACTAATCAGTCGAAAGTTAGTTAAAAGAGTAAGAAATCGATTAGTTGATTGATCCACGCGCGAAGGAACTTTCGTTGATGAAAATTTCGCCTAATTAGACGAAAGTTAATCGAAATGGCAAAAAAAAAGAAGATAATTTGACTGAAGAATTCAACAGCACTGTGGGTGCTCTTATAATATAAAATTAGAATGAAAGACATAATTTATTTTCTGTATGAGCATAAAATTGGACGATTAATCAATGTGAAACTGTCACAAATAATTAACTTAGTCTAATATTGGAACAACAAGCTTACAATGAGAATCATTACCCCTCAATATTTTTTTTCTACATGGCACACAAATTGAAGTGTGATTACCCCTACATATTACATTATACAAATTTACAATTTTCACTCATCAAATTAATGTATTTATTAGTACCAAAACATTTCAGAACAAATCCAACAATTAAATCATATGTTACATGCACTAAAAGTCTACTAAATGAACAAACACCAAATCCAGAGTAAACTGAATACGAGTTTCTCAACCACATTGCATCAGCAACCATCAAATCTTTGATCAAGCCTTGATCGTCACACTGCACAAACACGAGCCCGACGGCTTAATCTCCGAGACCCGCCACTCCGAACCCGGAGCCGCATCCGGGTCATACAACAGAGTCCGATAACCCGGCTCCTCCTGCAGCGAAAATAATAAAAGCTTCCCGTCCAAAACCCCGAACCGGAACCCGACGCTCGAGCTTCCGGTGACCGGAACCGGAACCATCTTCCAAGAACCGTTGCCGGAGTCAAAAATGGATAGCTTACGCTGGTTCTTCCACTCTATGCAGAAGAGCCTCTTTCCGAGCACAGCATGGGCCGTGACCATGACACAGCCGTTCTTCATCTGAGACCATTTGTGTGCCTCTGGATCGTACACATCAACAGTCCTGGAGTTCCCGATCGTGAAGCTCGATCTTCCTCCCATTACGTAGAGCTTTTTGTTGAATCCGCAGGCTATGGCGCCCCATCTTGGGCGCCGGAGGCTCTCTATCACGGTCCATTTGTTGGTGTCGGGGTCGTAGACCTCGGCACTGGAGAGACTATCGCCATTGGCCCCGTAGCCTCCGACAGCGTAGATCAGGCCATTGAGTTCAGCAGAAGCGAAGTCATAGCGGGCCACATTCATGTCTGCTAATTTGCTCCAACTGCAATACACGAGAAGAAGAGTCAACAGTCATACCCAAAACAGATAATAATGCTAATTGCGCATATCTATCTTTATGAATTGCCCACAAACACATAATAACATGGTAGATTATCTACCCACATGACTAGTCTTATGAATTTCCACGTGCCACCATCATAAAACCATCAAAAATTAAGTGAGTATAAAATTTTACAATATTTCAAAACTACTCATTTACGTCTTTTAATCTTCCAATTCGATATGAATCCGTTAAGGATTTCAAAAATGGAGTAAAAAAGAATAAAGCTTAAGGTTGGGTAGTTTTGAGATATTTTAGAATTTACACTAAACTGAAAGTCACGTGACAAAAAAAACGAAACTTTTGATAGGTTTGTATTTATTTTGTTCAATAGTGACATGTGAAAATTCATAAGGGTAGTCATGTCTCTATATATATTTCAGCATGAGCTCATGTGTTTGTGAGCAATTCATAAACGTAGTTATGTGCATCCACAACTTTTATCCAACTTCTAAAACAGAATTCTCAACCTAACTACTATTTGACTTTACAGTACGATCATACAATTCATAACAGCAGACTAAAAGCAAGAGCCGAACATAAGAAATTATCAAATAGCGTGTTCTTAAAGAAAACAAACCTGTTGAGGCAAGAGTCGTATTGATAAACATCCGCGGACGCAGATCCCGTGCCATTGTTTATTGAATAGCCAGCCATAACAATCCGCCTCCCGGTAACAACAACAAACAGCCTCACCCGCGCGGGCCGCCCGAGGAAGCTGCCTGTGTTTATGTCCCAAACAATCCAAAACCTCCCAGTGGCTCTCCTTCCCTTCACCATCCATAGTCAACACATAGAGCCATTCCTCAACCATTCCAGCTAATTTCCTAACAGTAATGAACTCTTTGCTTTGTATAAACGATCTCCATTTCTTGCACACAGCTCCCACGGCTTGGAGGTTCGAGCGAGGCACGAGAGCAAGGCAATGCTTCGCCACGTCATCGGGCAGCCCGTGGAGGATCGAGTTGTCGAGGTCATCGGTAACCTTAGAGGTCAGAGCCAAACAGGGGCTGCTTTTTGAACGAGTGCTTGTACTGAAACACATTCTTGGCCCAGCGATTCTCTTCTTCTCACTCACAAAAACGGGCATATCCGATCAATTATATCCAAATTTTCGATATCTTTGAATGACTAACTAAAGAAACCGTTCGTGTATAGGGATTTTACGAGACCAAGGCATGAATGAAGTTGCAGAACGGATTACTTGAGCGGTAAATGCTGATGATTTTCTGTTCGTTGTCCAGTCAGATTCAAAATCCATACCAGAAGTTTTGGTGATTTCGTAGTTTCTATTTCTTATGGCACCACAAGTACTGTTTCTTTCCCCAAACACTGCCCAATTACCTACATAAACAACCCAGCTTAAGTAACAAGAATTAGATAAACAAAATGGTAATCTGCAAAATCATAGAGTTCTAAAATATCTTACAATCAAAATATCGTACCAGTCAAGGCCATGGAAAGAACAAGTTTTAGCCCCCGGTAGCGTCCATTCTATCGATGTTCACAATCACCTGGAAAAATATGTGAGGAGACGTTAAACCAAAATCATCGATACTATGTTGTAAGAGAAAATGAAATAAACCAGCGCCAAAAGAAAGTTTTATCTGTATTTTCAAATAATATGCTTAAAAGCTATGATAAGTAAAATAGAATTGATATGTTTGCATTAGACAACCGGAAGAACAATACTTTCCATAAAAAGGATTGATATGTTTTGAACCACCCATCAATATACCATCCATTCAAAAAGTCAAAATAGAATGAAAAGTCAAGAGAACTGAAAGTGAAACATTCGACCAATCATTTCATAGATTGCCATTGCAAGCAAAGAACCACAGGTAAGGCAACTCAAACAAAGAAGAAACAGTCCTCTAAAAGCTAAAAGCATAAACCAACTAACACATAGAATCAAGTATGCAACCAATCAAGCCTAAAACCAGATCTGGAAGCTGAAACCAATCACAAAGCCACACACAATCACAAGTATGCAATTCAAATTTCTGAATCAAAACAGATATAATCAAAGAACCCCAACTTGAATCAAATTGGCATAGTCCCAATTCTTTCAAACATGAACACAAGTGTATCAGAAATGAACCTTGGCAATAGGAAAATAACCATAAATCATCATAATTTGCCTGAAAGCATGTCTACTGACAACCTACTGTGTAAACAACAATGACCCATATCCTTAAACTTCAATCATGAACAGAATCATCATAAGAAAGCCTTACACAATCAAAGACATGGAATTCAAATCTCTGAACAACTTGAAACAAATTGGCATAGTCCCAGAAATGAACCCAGGCAATAGGAAACTACCCATAAATCATCATAATTTGCCTGAAAACATGTCTACCGACAAGTTAATATGTAAACAACAATGACCCAAATCCTTAAATCTCAGTCATGAACAGAATCATCATAAGAAAGCCTCACACAATCACAAACATGGAATTCAAATCTCTGAAGCAAAACAGACAAAATTAAAGAACCCCAACTTGAAACAAATTGGCATAGTCCCAAAAATGAACCATAAATCATCATATTTGCCTGAAAACATGTTTACCGACAAGCTACTATGTAAGCAACAATGACCCATATCTTGAAAGGTCAATCATGAACAGAAGAACATCACAGATTTAAGCAATCAGAACCAAAAAGCTAAGCTAAAATTACCATGGCAAGCTCAAAACTACGAGTGGTAAGCTCAAAAGGGTCAGAATAAATAAACAAAAAAACCCAAATCTAACATCAAAATGCGGATCAAATCTCGAACAAAAGCCCAGAAAAGGGGGATAAAATTACCTGAAAATAGATAAATCCACTGATTGCGATTTGCTAGAAATGGGTAATAGAGAATATAGAGAAGTGGGTAGTGATGGGTTGAGCGAAGAATGTGGAATTTATAAGAATGAGGAGATAAAATTGACAGAGAGCTACCACGTCAGATTGAGATTTCTGCCTTGCCGATTCGAGGAAAGTGACGAGCGTTATTGTGTTCCCAAAGTGAGGAATAGTTTAATTTTATAATATAATATAATTTCTGTCCTAAATGATATTATATTCTTCAGTGGGTGAGAATTGAAAATCAATATAGAGTCGCCATTTTTTACCGTTTAGCTCAAAATCAACAAGAAATGTCTGGAACTGATCTGATTGATCAGTACCTCGTCTGTTTGCTAAAAACGGTCAAGCTAAGCTCAACGCTGTGTCGCAGTCACCAATCAGCGGACGACACGTTGACGCATGTCTAGTACGTAGCCAGATCTATACACGTGGATGGTTGAGAATGGTCCCGGAGATCTGGGTCCTTGTTGCTGTCTCTGTGTATGGACAGCGTGGCCTGGGAAAAACGACAGGTGGTGATGGCGTTGTGATCCTCCAAGCGGTGGTGGTGGTGCGAGACGGCGTCAATTCTCCGTTTTCTTTACCGCGAGATGGTGAATGGCACTGGCGTAATTAATTGTTAGTTATAAGGGCAGTTTGGGAATGTGAAGTTGTTGGGCTTGGAGTCGGGTCGAAGTTGACGGCCGGTGGGACCACAGGTTATGGGCAGCTTGGACTGCCCGTTACCGGCCTTTTTTATCAGATTCACGGGCACGAAAGTGACGTGTGAATTTAAGTGGAATTTAGCATCTTATCTTATCTTATCAATTCAATTCCCATGCCCTGCAATATTTATCTGCTACACGATTTATTCCTCTCTTTTTTTCGTGACAATTGTCGAAAGAAATAATGAATAAAAGGATAAAAAAATATTTTTTGTATTTAATAGGATTTGGATCAAGTTACATACATGCATAATGTTTGTCATTCTCAATTTATATATGTTTTATAGTGTTCATTTTATGTAATTATTCTAGGTATTGATGGTAAAATTTCTGCTTTATTTAATCCTTATTTTAAATATAAATATATTTAGTTCATTAACATCATCATATACATGTTTGTTAGATCTGTAATAGAATAATATTAGATTATGGCTATTTTGTAACACTTTAAGTAATAGAAATGAATACAAATTTTTTTTAAAAAAACATGGTAATTTGAATAAAAATATATATAATGTTTATAACAATTGGTGTCATTACTAACTAAAGTTGGTAAAATGAACATTGTCGTATTATAAATCTTATGTTCGATATTTAGTAGGTTATTTAGCATGTATAGACATATGGGCCAATGTAATGAGAAACCAAACAAAAAAATAAACACAATTTTCATAGTTCATATCCTTCAAAACTATATATTTATAAACTAATTACAAAAAAGGTCATTTTTCATTTAAATATTCATTAATCTAAAATAAATAAATCCAGTAATAAAATCTAGAAAAATATTAATTTCTTTAATAGATACGTAGCCATAATACTTATTAGAGTCCTAATCAGGGTAAATGCAAAAAAATAACGGTCTTTTATGTCGGTTTAGCAAAAAACAACGGTCTTTTATTGTTCCATGTAAAAAACACCCATTTT
>JAYMSW010000318.1:0-24809 GCA_036897725.1 Erodium texanum
ACTCAAGACGTTTTCTACCATTTCGCCTTGACTTGGTGAGAAAAGCCTTGGGACTACACGGACCTTAGTTGCTGAAATTTGGTCCCGTGACAATAGGCATCCCTAGTCATAGTTGCTCTAAAAGGGATCCTTAAATGAGGGCAACAAGTAGATATCGGGTTCCTAAACCCCTCAGCTTGTATAAACGTAAAAGGGAGTTCATCTTCAACAAACATCCTAGCTAATTCTTCCTACAAGCAAGTTGCTCAAATTTTCATACAAGCAAAGTTAATTCCTTTTTACTTGAGGGAGGAAATGTGAATGATAATGTGATTCGTAAGTTGTTGTTTTTTTCTCAGGTTTATATGCACACAAATAAGCATGATTCAATAAATTTGAAGTACCACAAGCTCTAGGATCATACGAATACGATTTAGAGCAATACTTACAACTAGCATGCAATTACCAGCTGTATCTTTTACTGTTTCATGAAAAAGACCAAAAAAATTTCTCTTAGCCTTTTCAACACTAGTAGTTAGGGGTGTAGATATAATACTTGAAGATGCTACCTCTTGTGCAACAACAAGGGCAATATCAACATGAGCTCCTCTAGCAACATCATCACCAACAACTTGGGCTCCTCCACTTCCAATAACACTATCTGACTCTCTTACACACCAATGTAGATGTAAATAAGTGATCAAACATTATAAATCTACGTTGTCTAAGAACTAAATATATTATCTTCTATTTGAGCAACATTATATGTATGAACTGACCGCGACCTTTGTTTGACCATCAATTAACAAATAAGGTAAAAGATATAACCCTAAAAAAATTAGAATGGGAAATAAAGGTGTCTAAGTTATAATATATAAAAAAGCATCTCTTATGAAAGTGAACATGACGTGAGCTAGATAGTTGATGTTTTTCTCACGTTTTCTTCCCAATTTCTAGGTTTTTTATCCCTTGAGTTAATTATTGAATCATATAGTCCATTATTACTTGTTTCCGTATTTTGTTGTCTCTCGTAGGTGATTGGTGGAAAGTGGAGCATTTCAGCAGCTTTGGATCCATGTACGCTCTTGGGTACGACCATGTCGTGCTTTGGCACACTTTTGGGCACACCCGTACCAAGAACCGTACCCGAGGAGCTTCATTGATATCCCAGCTAATCACAGTCCATATCACGACTATGCCCTGAACCGGCATGCTCGTGGTCATGATCACGCTTTCTCCCGTACTTGAAGGCATGAAGAACACCAGAAGCTTCCAAGATTCCATCACCTCATCTGGCACGGTCCGAGTTACAACCGTGCCAAGGAGCGGCACGGTCAACGTTATGCCCGTATCCTGGACCGTGGACTTTAAGGAAATACAAGAAAAGCATATATGTGCCTTCATCAAGGCAAAACCGTGCCATGCCTTGGCACGCCCTTGGGAATGGCCATGCCCTGAACCGTAACATCGCACAAAACAAATATTTTCAAGGACTTTTACTCTTTTTTCCCTCGACTTTGTACTTGTTATAAAATCATAAATTAGGGTTTTAAAGATATATATCTGAATACACAGGTCTGAACATTTTCGAGAGAGAGCTCATTTATAAGTGAGAGAAAACTGTAGTTCATGGATTGTAATGGATTCCTTTGAAGATTTATGAAGATTTCCATCCAAAAGGGTATTGTATCTACTTCCTTTATCATTTGCTTGTCTTTATTCCTATTTCTCTCTATTGAATCTTCATTTCTCTCCATGAGTAGCTAGTTTTCCTATTCTAAGACATGAGTGAGTAGAGATTCACTATTTGATGTTGGGTAACTATTGACTTTTGTGTAGGTATGTTTAAATTAGAGTGAATTAGGTTGATTTATGTTTAATGCTTTACCTCATTCTTTAGGCCTTGCTAATTGCCCTACCTAATTAGTCAATAAATGAGAATTGAGATTGGTTAGTGGACTTAATCAACCTAGATTAGCTTTTAAATCAATTCTAAAAATATATTGGTTATTGCTTGAGCCATAGTTATATAGTTCACTTAGCTTAAGACTAGAGGACTTAAAGCGGATATTGAAACATGAATTTTCTACACCTACTTTGGGATAAGTGGGCGGTTAATTTGTGTTAGATTCTTAGTTGACTTGGGAGAGCGCTAGGATTACCATTAGAGAATTCCATGGCCACCTAAGTTTAGACACTACACATCAAAGCTGGTTAGCCTAGTGGTAAAGGCACTTGAACTTTGGTCCTTTTGACTAGGGTTTGAGTCCCAATGGTGGTGTCATTTACCAACCATTTCTCCCATTTTTTCATGGGCTTCTCTCTCCTACTCTTGTTGGCCTCTCTCTCGCAAAAGGTGAGGTCAAGTGACATTGATGAACTCCTTTATGCATAAAGGTAGCTCATAATAAATGTCATTTGATACATCAATCTTGATAATAATAAAGAAAGTCAAGTGGCAGTACCTAAAAAAAAAAAGAGTTTAAGACACTACACAAGATAGATTGGTACCCAGTGTCATTAGATAGAATCTCTACAACATCCCAATGCCTTAGGATCTTTTCTTCTATTATTATCTTGGATTAATTATTAGCCTATTGTTTACTTAAATTCAGTACTCTACAAAATCGTTCCTCCAAACCTTTTTGACTTGGATTGAAATACTAGAACTAGCATTGTCTTCGTTGTATCACCAAAGTTCCCCATGGGATTGACAACCTCGGGTTGTTCCTATTTTTACCTTTCCTATTCACAGGAAAGAGGGAAGGACATGCTTCCCAATCTGTATTACTTGTATCGACTGGAGTGTACTTGCTTAGGGAGGATATCAGATAAACTACACACACGAAAACGTAATATGATCTTATCTTATCTCTGACACACCTCAACATTCCAATCCATGTCTCATAATTTTCGAAAATTGTATCACAGATTCAAATGTCATAAAATCTCTTTCTCATAAGACTCTCTTCAAAACCTTAGCCATCACCACTTTATTCGAGCAAAACCAAAATCCACACTGATGTAGAGAGACTTCTCCTCATCTCTCTACCTCCCTCACCGAGACCGACTTTCTCTCTTATGCTAAAGTCCACACCCATCTCCGATTCAAATCTACACTACATAGTTGAGCTTGAGACGAAGAAGTACCATCTCCGTTGTTTCGTGGTGTGCAGGAGGTGGTGTCTACAGTTCGAGGTCGGCATCTAAGAAGGTATGTTATAGACCTGTGCTCTGACAACTTGTAGATCCGTTCTCATATGTCAGGGTTTCAATTATTTGTTTCTTGTTGAGTTCGTATCTATTTTTTTAAGAGCTTAACAAAGTATTTTTTTTGTGTTAGAGTGTTAAGGTCCAAATGTGGTAGAGAGCATCCTCGTGCCGAGGGAACTCTGAAGAGCTTGGCGCCATGTCATATGCTAGACTACTCTAAGTCTCTACTCACGTGTTTTGGTACCTCCCAACGAGTGCATTTGTTTAATGTCGGTAGCTCGACGGAGCGCGGCTAGGCCGTGAACACTGCACAACTCTAGAAGCCAACAATAGAGCTCATGCAAGACAGACACAAAAAACAAACGAAAGATGCATTCTAAGCGATAATGAACAAGACATGTTGAATAAATTAATGATAACCAGTAAACACACAAGATGCTAGAAGATAGTAGAGATGCATCACTACAAACACATATATAAACAAGTAAAGTAGCAAGCCACAATGGTCTATTGAGGAGGGTCTTAGTGAGGTACTGTATGCCCAGCCGGTCGAGCTGCTCAGCTAGGTAGTCCCGAAGTGAGTCCTCTCTCTATCGATAGGACTCCTCCCAATGGTTATATGTGCTCCTATGATAGAGAACATCGGTAGTGTTTGCCTGAACGACCTGAGTGTGGCGGAGTAGGGTTCTAGTATGGCGATCAGTGGCTGCCAAATTGGCACCCCAATGCTCTACACACTGAGCCTCAAAAGGCTCGGCCCACTAGGTAAACCAGGGAGCTGGAACCCCTAGGATATCCACTCACCAAATGGCGAGCAGACGAACCTTCAGCTTCCATCTACATAGGCTGTCTCAAAATTGGGGCCTCAGCGGCCCTACGCACTACCTGCCTCAAAATACCAGTAGTACCCCTTAACTTAGTGGTCCTGACAGGCATGTGTCTCTTAGGTCGAGGAGCATCATCCTCAATGCTCCACATACCCAAGTTGACAGTCAGCTGGGTAACGAAGGCTCCAAAGCCTAACTTCGCTCATTCTCTAAGGGAAAGACCCTGCAAATGGGACTTAAAAGAGGCTCGAATCCCTTACTCAAACAATACAACATGGTGATCTCATTCATGTTCAAACTAATAAATCACAATGTCAATTTATGTATCAAAACTTTAAACTTTAGTGTGAACACGATATCTATGATCAAACTTTTTAACACGAAGGCCACATAGAAAATAGGGAAATTTGACAAAATATGCTTCTAAATATGGGTTATTTGTATTCTATGCTAACATAATCTAAAATTTGAAAACTATGCTCTTTATATCTATTTAGACAAAAATACCCTTACTTAAACGTAAAACAAATATTTTCTTTTTTACTGTCATTCTATTTCTATTTACTCATCATGGAGCTCGTTTCATCTTGTCCTCGTCAATCGTCGTCCCATCATAAATCCATTTTAATTTGGTATCTTGTCTTCTTTTTCTTTTTCTTTCTCTTCAACCATAATTCTGATTCTATGTTCTTACGTTTTGTTTTGATTAGTTTCAGAAGGCCTAACCGACCTTGTTTTGTGTCGGATGGGTTGTCTAGGGTTCACCATCGAAAGCTTCACGCAGTATGATCAAAGACAAGGATACAAAAATCCAAAGAGCCTAGAAGTAGCATGCGAGACATGTTGTTTGTCATATCTATCTGCAACTTCTTGTGCTTGCAGCCCTAACTGGTTGGAGTCTTAAATGAAGGAATATAAAAGAACTTATAAGTTTTGCTTGCAACCTTGAAAAAACCTATAAGTTGTTTAATAATCATCACTCACTATCATCTTTCTTTAAAGTTCTTCATGGACACAGTCAATAGAATTTGATGCAAGCTCTAACATCCTAACTGGTTGTCTCTAATATCCCTCAATTCAATCATGTATTTTGCTTTCAACCATCTCAATTCTTGTTGGGTTTCTTCTCATAATTCTAGAAAACCAGCCAAGCAACTTACACATATATTGTTTCTGCTATTTTTTTTTTATCACATCTTGATCGGTAATATTCAATTCAGCAGCCATATGTTAGTTGCCAAACTCAGGACAGTATCTCAATGTTGAATAGGGTCAGGTTTTACGTGATGGTATTTTTGTCTAAATAAATAAAAAGAGCATAATTTTCAAATTTTAGAATATATTAACATATAATACTGTCAGAATCTCACATCGAATAGATATTAATCATGACACTAGCTTAAATAACAAAATTATGTCTCCAGTTATTTAGAAGCATAGTTTATCAAATTTCTCTGGAAAATATTCTAGTAGTTAAATATAGAAACATGTGATAAAAGAATACATGTGTGTTCTCTAAATTACAATTGAAGAAGACAGATAATGGACACTACGAGATAAAGCAGCACAGATCAAATGTTACAGAAACTTTACCGTTTAATAGCAAGAATACGAAAGGTTTGAAGGAATACAAAAAAAAGACTTGCATTAATAGCATCAACGTGTCAAAATATAACAGGTCACGCGATCAATTCCGATTTCCTCATAGAGCAGCTTCACAGCACGCCCCAAGCACTGTGTACTGCTTCTGCCATTGTGCTTGCCTACGTTTCTTCTTCTCATTACCATTTCATTTTATCCTTCCACATTTCTCTCTCTCTGACTCACCAAAACCCTAGCGCTTTCAACTTTCTAGCGTTTCTCTTCAAGCTAAGGACTGCTCTGTTCTACTTCAAATCAAGTCTTCACTGTTTCTGTAATCATCGATCAAACTACCTAAGTAACAGAGCGCATTGTGCAATTTTTTCACATTGATGTTTCTGCTTTTTGTGTGTGTGTTCAGAGATGGAGAACAGGATTGTGTGTGCCAGGAACAACAAAAGGCAGATTGTTGAAGTTGATGATGATGAAGTTGATAGGGTCTACAAGTTCAGGGTCCTTTTAGGACCATGTGGAACATCTGTGGACCTTACTTTGCGAAACCCCAAACCTGAAGTTTTCACGGAAGATTTCCTGCGAAAGGTTAAGCAGGAGTACGATCGAGCTCGCTGGCGTTCGGGTTCCACCAAGAGAACGAGAGAAATCAACTGGAGCAGCAAAAAATTGTTCCTTCAGTATGGAAATGAACGGAGGATACGTAGTATGCTCAATCTGAGCGACTTCAAGCCCTACAAGATGCACATGTTGCACCTTTGTGTAAGTTGAAATTTTCTTAGTCTTCAATCTTGATCATCAATTTCTTTCCGAGAAAATGTGGGTAAGAAAATCAATTTCAAAATTAAGATATTGGAGTACGAATTTCCATTCAACTGACCTTACGCCAGTTTTTTTACATCTTCTAGTAGTTTGATCTGTTTGTAACATTGGGTCGCTTTTGAAACAGGACGGGTCCAATGTTGGTGCCGAAACCTTTGAGGTTAGTAGCCCAGTTTAAATACATCTGCGTGCTTTTGATGGCATAGTTTCACAGATTGAAAGTTTTCAAAGTTTATTATCATTTTGGCAGGATATGTGGGATTTGACACCGGATACAGATTTGTTAACAGAGCTGCCTCAAGAGTACACTTTTGAAACTGCCCTTGCTGATCTTATTGTAAGCTTTTATCTCATATGTTTTTTAAACTAGCTTTCATCTCATATTTAGCTACTAATACTCCTGCCTTTTACCAGGATAATTCACTGCAAGCTGTGTTCTCAAATGGTGGACAAGACGGAAGATTGATTAGGTATGGAATTACTGTGATGGCGTGCTTCTAACACTGTATGTGCTGTTTTAGAATCTGACTTGTGTGGATGATCAATGGGACATGGGCGCCTCAGCTCTCACATTATTCATACATGTTGAAGTGTCCCACATTGAGATAATGTGGATCATATTACCTTGCTCTTCATTTTAGAGGTTGCAAAAACAAAAACAAAAAATATTGTTGTGACTAATTGCCATTTCATTTTAGCCATGCACTGGAATTTGGGATTGCTTGTGTAAATTTGTTGAATGGCTTATGCTGCTATTACAAAATCTTCTCTTTTGTTTACCATGATGTCTTTTTATCCTATGTGCAGTGTTGATATTGAGAAAGATAGGATATCAATTTTTGACTCTGGCCCAGGAATGGATGATAGTGATGAAAACTCTATCGTTAAGTGGTGTGTTTTTGCACTCTTGCCTTTTTATTTATAAAATCTTGGCCTGGAAACCAGTCTTCTACCACTATGGGGGTATAGGCAGGGTCATTTGGTTTATGCCTATATATGTTCTTCACCCGCCTTCCTGTTTCTGTATCAGTCATCAGTTTTATTGGTATATATGCTATACAGGGGAAAGTTGGGTGCATCACTTCACAGATCGTCGAAACCACATGCAATAGGGGTCAAACCTCCATACTTAATGGTAATATTATGTTCTTATTCTTGACCTGTAAATTATCTATATGTTTGAGGTGGTCAATTGTTTTATAGTTCATCTATCCCAAAATAAGTGTCCATTTTCCTTTTTGTTAAGCGAATTATGTTTGAATTAGAATGGGTGGAGTAAAAAAGTGAACATATTATATATATATAGACATATGAATTTTGGAATTTTTTTTGAATGAGATAAGCAAAGAGAATGCTTAACTTAACTACATTTCTATGATTTAATATGAAACTACATGCATGACACACATCCATGGAACTACATGCAGACACTCAGTTAGTTTGTAAGATCTGCAACATCTTCTGACTGGTCTCTTATGTGCAGCCTTTTTTTGGCATGTTTGGATATGGAGGACCTATGGCAACCATGCAATTAGGGAGGTATCTCTTGAAAATTGTACATCTCCCCTTGTGAATCCGTGCCGTTTCAAAGTTTTTCCCTTCTATGATCTTTTCTCTTATTCATTTCACTTGTTTTAAATAGGAGGGCCATAGTTTCTTCCAAGACAAAGGAATCTAAGAAGGTCTTTTCTCTACATCTTGAGAGAGATGTTTTGCTGAGCCGTTCTGGCTCTTGGAGGGTAATCAAGCTCTCTTGGTCATACTAATTTCCTGTATGGAGTCCATGTGGAATCTCTTTTTTGGTTCTTTTTATATTTCTTTTCAATAGTGGGACATCAAACTTTTTCATTGAATGTTATTTTACATTTTTTTCGCTCCAGACGGCTGGTGGCATCAGGGATCCATTTGAAGAAGAAATTAAGAAGTCACTTCAAGGAAGTTTTACAAAGGTGGTGTTTACTTTAGTCATTCTGTTTCTCTCTAGAACTATTGCATTATTTATACCATGTAAAGGTTAAACATGTTTATTCTCTCATGGTCCAGCTGTTTTATCACATTCTTTTGAGCCTTCCTCTGAATTTATGTCTAGACATAATCTTTTTTTTTTCTTTCTAATGTCAGTTCCTTGATGTTCTTTGTAATGCTCATAATTACCAGACTGGTGGTCATCTTTTTGTATCTATTTTTTGTACCATCAATTTCTTGTATGCTAGAGCTACATGTGTGTAGGCATGCAAACAAGACACATTAGTTGCAGTGTTACCTAAAAACTTCTATAGTTTGAAGTATCCCACGTTCAAAGCATGTGGAGTTTGAGACTGCTTTACATACTTTTTGGGTTCTTCACTTAAGGGCTTAAGCTCTTAAGTTAAAAACTTAATAGGTACCTGCATATAATTTGTTGGTCTCCCATGTGTTAGTTTGCCAAATTGTTTTGGTAAGAATAGGATACAGATCCTTGATTTTGAGACAACCAATTGGTGGTCAAATAATTCATTTTATACTGATTTGATTTGAAGGACAAAGGTTATCACCTATTTGTTTAAAAACTGTTATCTGTTTTTCTTTGTTGTTTTACACCCTTACTTCTTTGAAGTTATGTGTTTAGCTTTGACCTACTACACTATGTGAGGACCATGCTTCTCTATGAGCCATCTTTTGGTATATAAGGCAAAGCTTTTACCTCATACACGAGGCCATTTAGCACAAGCTTCATAACATATAACCTACTGAATATCTTTGCCACACATTCCATTCATTAATGGAGTTGTACTTTCTGGGGTCAGTTCATAGGGTGATATTTGAACTGGTTAGCTGGGATTATATAAAGGCAAGCAGTGTGTGGTTCAAAGTAACGTAGAAGTAGTTAATAATGTTTGTGGTATAATTTTGACGTGTTCACTTTATTGGAATGCCAGAAGTGAGAGCACACACTGGACGAGTAAATTCTGTTTCTGTGGCTCCTGGGTATTTTGCTGTTTGTTTCCTGTTATGAGAAGATTGATATATTCTTGCTGATTTTTGAAGTTTATGTGAATGTGGTCTATTTGAATTACTTATAGTTGAACTCCTACTGGTGTGCATGCTCTTCATCTTTTTATTCTTTTATTTAGCTCATCCTTTTCTCCCTTTTGAATCTCTCTCTTTCTTTGGCCTTGAATGAACACTAGTGGCTTGTTACTACATAGCACATGTCTATACGTTAAGGTTATCCGTCATAGTACATTACGTTTTTCTTTTGATTTGGCCTAGCACTAGTTGAAAAAATAAGCACCTTAAATTATTGTTTTGGGGGCATTACTATCTCTTTTCATCTTGGGTTAATGCAATCATGTAATAGTGTGTTTCTGCAAGTTACATCACAGATTGAGATATTTCAACCAAGAAAAGGCTTGGGCATGCATCAGCTCCAATGCAGGCTGAAGGATATCTATTTTCCCTATATTCAGGTTTGTTGTGTTAATTTGTAGTATCATTTTCAATAAATGTGACTCAGAAGATACATTTATTGTATTTTTATTATCTGTTCATTATGTTTGTTGCTTTACGTGTGGTCTGTCCGTTCATACCGATATGAATGTGGAATTCACCTATCTAATGTATCAGTTGAGTTGTATTTTGTACCAAAATGGCACCTTTTATTCCATGCTTTCTTCTCTAGTGCACTGGTCATCTGCTGGAAAGATACTAGTGTGCGAGATGCAAATTATAACTATTGTTCTTCTGGATGATTAGAATGCTGGTCCTGGATATTTTAGCATCTTTAGTAAAGCACATAAGTGATGCAGTTGTGGTTTACAATCTCAATGAATGTTATTGTTTTCTTGTTCTGCAGTGTGATTTAGAGTCCAGCTCAACGAAGACAGTGACACCGGTTCAGTTTGAGGTTTGCATTCATTACTATTACTGTTTTCTTGTATGATTTGTGTTAGATATTTCTGACTGTGGGCTATGTTACCCTCCACCATTATATTTGTTAAACTGGTAAGGATATGTAGTGCATTGATTAATAATTGTTATGTTACCCAAATTAAACATTGGTTCAGTTCTGCTCGGCCCTCTAATGGTTCAAATTAGTTGAAGTTGATGGAACCAAACTGAACCATCTAACTGCAGTTTCTTACAGTTCCTGTATTCTCCCACTCAGAAAATAATGGTTTTCTTGTAGGATCTTGATATTTGAATCAAATCCACCACAACCTGCTATTACCTCTACCCTTTACATGATGTCTGTTTTTTATTTAAGTGTTTTAGTCCTAGGATATTTTAAGAATATGTTTGAAGACATAAAAATAATCAAACCATCGACACTTCACAAGGCATAACCTTGTGCTCCCCTCCCCTCTTCGGTTTTCTTATACCCTACTAATTCAAGTTCAAAGTCTGTATATTTCTTATTAATATATGTGCAATTGATCATTTTTTTTCTTCTTTTCTATATAAATTCTAAACTACAAGTTTATGTAAAAATACATTTTGGTTATTTTCAGGTAAATGGCACTGATTTAGCTGAAATTGATGGTGGGGAGGTAGCAACAACAAACTTGCATTCTTGCAATGGACCTGATTTTGTGTTAGAGCTCCATTTGTCCCATAGTCATGATAATGCTTCAATTAAGAGTCTAGGTAAATATGGAATAACCCTAGTTTTTGCATTTTTAAGGGCTCCAAGAAGAAAAAAAAAATTAGGAACATATTATGTCCACTAACACTTACAATTTTCAGGTTCGCACACTGAAGCTAATGCACGACTGAAGTGTGTTTATTTTCCAATCATTAAGGTATTTAAGTAGTAGAAGATGTGATGCATCCTACATCTCACTTAATTTGGCATTGTTCAAGGGTGTTGATGATGTCTATGTAGGGAGGGCTGTGAATCAAGCAGGTTGTTCTTATCATAAAGTATTCTTAAGGATCAGGCAGCGTTTCTATATGTCGTCCCTTTTGTAATGACATGTCAGTGATATTAACAGCTCAAAGGCTACCTCACTGTTAATTTATCCTAAAGTTTCATACCATGATATGCACATCCATATGATTTGAAGTGCACAAATACAGGGAGAAACTAGACTTGTGTGAAAATGGCGCAACTTGCATTAGATTTATAAGCCTTAGAGTGGTTGGTGCCACATGGCCTAAAACCTTGAGTTATATGCATGAGTTTTCGTGTGTTTGAGCCGGTGCCCTGCTGCTTGATTCAGCATCATATTCCTGTATTTTATTTAGATTTTTAATGTTTCAGAAGTTGTATGATACAGGGGAAGGAGAATATTGAGCTGATTCTGGAGAAGCTGGATGAAGCAGGATGTGGAGTTCAAGAAAATTTTGATACCTTCAGCCGTGTCTCTATCAGGAGGCTAGGTCGCCTTCTTCCAGATGCCCGCTGGGTAAGTTGTTGGTGTCATTGCATGAGCCACATATAATATATCAACACATGTAATTTTTGTACTTAGATGAGAGATACTAATGCACTTAAGGCACTGAAGATGATTGATACAACCAAAACTCCACCTAAAGACAAACCCTACCATAAAATAGCATGTAATGTTAATAATTAGCTAAGTGATTGATGTTAGAGTTTAAGGTATTGATTTATGGGGTTCAAGTTACTTAGGAATGTTCCATAATGCACTCTCCTGATAGCAAGCTGCAAAGAAATTCTTTATAGAAACTTACAAGACTGCCTATTATTCGTGAAGAAACTTTTGGTGCATGTTTATACTAATGTACCTATACAGAATATATATTGATACTTGTTTAGTTTTGTGGAATCTTGAGGAACATACTAACTTCACATAAAATAAATCATTTCAAAAAGTCGTTGATTAATTATTTTATTTTTAAATTGTTTGTTTGGAATTCATTTTCAACTAATAGCAACTGACTAAAGTTTTAAGAAAACAGAAGGTAAATTATTGTAGAAAAGACATATTTCAAGTCAATGATTTGAAACACCGACAAGCAGTGCACATCTGTTGTGTTCTACCGTGTGTGATTTATTGCAAAGTTGTATGGTCTTGCCTTGCCTCCAACATCTTACTCAGAAGAGTACTGTAACTATTAAAGTGATTGACGAACAGGATGGAAGAATAAAATAGTATGGTCAAAAAGAGATCAAATGGAGATAAATAATGAATAAGAATCTTACCAAGTAACCTCTAGTTAGTGCCATTGTGTTCTAGTTGATGATGATATTGTTAAGTAATGTCTACTTTTTCTGCATAATTACAGGCATGGTTGCCTTTCATGGAACCTAGGAAAAAGAAGGGAGATAGGGCCTTCTTGCTTAAAAGATGTTGCATGAGAGTCAAATGTTTTCTTGGTAAAATTATTCAATTCACTTTTTCATAAATTGCATCTTCCAATTTTTTTGTTTGTTTGTTGTGTTTGCATATCCAAGTAATTGTTAATATGCAGAAACTGATGCTGGTTTCAACCCTACACGTTCTAAGGTAAGGAATACCATGACACTGGAAAAGAAAAAATAAAGATGAAGAATAGTGCTCGTCATTTTGATTAAGGGTTGATTAGTTTGATTCATTAAGATCCTTAATTGCTTTTTACAGACTGATCTAGCACACCATAGTCCTTTTACTACAGCTCTAAAGAATCTTGGCAGCAAGTCTCATGAGAAGGATGGAGGTAATATGTGTTCTTTCTGAACATTGTAGTATTTTGTGTTTTGGCAATAGGTCTGTTGTTCTTATTTAATTTTGCAAAAATGCAGAGGTTGATATTCAAATTTTGAAAGATGGAAAACAATTGCATCATTCACAACTGGAAAAGTTGTATGAGGAATGGGTGCTTGATATGCATGAACGTTATGATGAAGACTCAGGTGAATGTGATGATCTACCTGTTTTGGTTGTCAGCCCCAAAAATAGAAATGCTCTTGGAGTTTCATCTGATGGTAAGCATGAATTATATAGAACTTGACTTGTAAGGCATAGTTTATTTTTTTATTATTATTTGAGTTACATAAGTTTCCGTCTGATTGATGCAAGTTAATTTATACTCCTATTTGATTTGTAGTACTGAGGGTACATAAGGTTCTGAAGAGGAAAGGAAAATCCTGGAGGCGTGGCCAGAAAATCAAAATACTAAAAGGTGCTTGTCCAGGGTTCTGCACGCATAATGTCTATGCAACAATTGAATATTTTATTTTTGGAGGACTTGAAGGAGATGCTTGTGGTGAGTAATCTTTCCCGGGGGATGCATTTAACTATTTGTTAATTGTAGGTTTTTTTTTGTGTGTGTGTGGAATTTCTGACAGTTATTATGTTACCTTTCCTTTTGTTTCTTCTTTTGTCTTTCTTGTTTTACATAAAACTTCTCGCCCATAGGAGAATCTCGAATGATATGCAGGTCAGTTCCCCATGCATTGAATTTCAGAAGTAATTCATTTTTACAGATCATGGCTACTTGAATGATTTGGCAATGCTTTTTTTACTATTTATATTTTTACTTTGGTCTTGGAAGACCACTAGATGTACCGGATGAGAATGGGTGTGTCCTTGAAGAGAATGATGGAGATACCTGTATATACACACAAAGCTCTAAATCGTTACCGATCAGTGTCATTGACTCTGGAAAGGTTAGCCAATGGGTGTTTGTGTGTGTGTGTTCGTGTATAAGGCTTACCAAATCTGTTCTTCTGATAAGCTGGTTTCCTTTTCTGATGAACTTGAGAAATTACTAACTTGCAAAGTTATTTGACATCAGTGCCTGGCAATTAAAAGCACTGATTGGGATCAGCAACTTGAGAAGAAACGTGGAGGATTACCGTCTACAATTGACCTACTGACTGCAAAAGATTGTCAACTGTTGGAACTTGGCGAGGTTAGTGTCCTCAGTCTGTTGTATTTTGGTTGGAATGGATGCTTTTCTGTTTTTCCATTCTCTCTCTTCCCAAAGATGTGAAAAATATTTGGTCTTTGTTCTAGGAGTTACCTGTGGATGTTGCAATTCGAGCTGGACATCCTCCTCCTGCTGAAATTCTGGCTGTCATTCGTCCGGCCTGTTTTGTGTCATCCAGTGCATCTAGATGTTTAGATCAGAAGTTTATTGTGAATGATAACATAGAAATGACCATGGAGATCAAATTCAAACATCAAACTAAGGGTGGTACAGAAGATCATGTTTATTCAAAACATATAGCTCCATTGTCCCTCAAAGGATTCCGTGGTTTATATATATTTCCACTAAAAAGCAAGAATCATCAACTGTTCAGGAGAGCTGGTGTCTATACATTTTCATTTTCTGTCAGTAGTGCACAGGTATTTTATAATATATGTCTGTAAAACATGATATGAGCTCATGAATGATTCTGATCTTGTTAGTGTACAATCAATTTCTTTTGTCAGAAAAAATTGACGTGTAATAGTTGTGAGAAAAGGGTAATTGTGAAGGGATCTTCTGAGGTTGGAAAGTGGCATCTTCGTGATCAACAGAATCCATGCTGTCCTGTAAGGTATTGTAGCTTCTTTTATGCCTTGAATTTTTATAGAAGAAATTCATTTAGAACTTATGTGTGAAAAATATGGATCTTGATTTGAGCATCCTTAAAATATATCTAAAATAAGGTCTCCATTTACAACTGTCGTTTTCTCCTTGCTTTCCATACATTGTGCTTATACAGGATTATTTTCTCGTTATGTTATTTTTCCTTTTTACTTGATCTGTTCTAACTATTCTGTATAATAGCTTCAGCATAACAGTTCTACAGAAGCATTTCATCTTAACATTTATTTTGGTTTTGCTTTATTTACTATAGGTCAATCTAGTTGGCTCAGCACCAATTTATACGTAGTAGTTATTGTGTGTTCACTGTTTTACCTTGTAATTGCATGTAGTGTCTTGTTTGTTCCTATTTTTTTTTTTTTTTTTTATCATTTTATGATAATAAGTATTAAGTATAAAAGATGTACATGGACCGCATTCACCTGTTAGAACATATGTGGCCTATTCTCCATGAGGGAAGATGACATTTTTTTGGAGAACGCTACAAGTATTTGTACAACAGACACCCAATAAAACTAAATATTGCACGAAGGAAAGAAAAATAATCTCAATCAGATTGTAATCATGGATATTAAATATATCTAAAGAACTGTTACGGAATTAGGATTCCTGAATAAAAACACTGGTTATATGCATAAAGCAAGGTAGAGTATAAATGCAATTATGCTATTAGATGTACAGCAGTTTCATTCAAGAAGTAGCAATAGTCCTGGATTATGATTGAACATAACATAAGTTCATGATTGAATGTTCCCTCTAAATGGTGTTTTTATTTTTATTTTTTATTGTTTGTAGCACACGTTGAGTCAGTCTATATTTCTGCCTTTTATGGGGCTTGCATCCATTGACTGTGCCTCTCTTACAGTATGATACACCTAATCGTTTATTATTTGTTTCAATGCTCATTTTAATACATTGTGGCTTTATTGAACAGAGTTGGTTCACGCTTTCCACCATTCTTCATAGCATGCTATGATATCTATGACAATCAAATCCAGTTTTCCTATCTTCCAAAAGTCAATGTTAAGCTTCAAACAGATAAAGGTGTGCTCCACCAAGTAGACAAAGTGACCACAACCGTTTCAACCGATCACCTTTATCTAAAAGTTGAGGTATCATATATATTTGCAAAAAAACATTCTTAGATGTTACCCATTGTTGTGAACTTCTTTGAATGCGTCAGTAATACTTATTCAATATGTAGGATATCATGATTGAAAGTAATGAGCTTGACAAGATTCGGCCAAGTTATGAAGCCACTTTGATAATATTTTCTGATGATGGAATGTTCTCTGTTTCTATACCATGCCAAGGTACCATTAGGTGTCTCTTATGTCTATTTGGAGTCATATGGTAGATGATTAGTGTCAACTTTTTTCATTTTTTTGTATTGGTTTTACTTGTATCAGTTACCCCTGGATCTGTGCACCATGTCTCTCTACTGTCTCCTATTATGGACTACCAATTGCTTCCTGGTTCTTTGATTAAGGAGCTGACGTTAGAGGTATTTTAAACACTTTTGTCATATTGCACCCCGAATGCAGAAAGCCTTTCTGATGTAATTGCACTTGTAGTTTGACTCTAATTCACATAACCAGTAACCACTTACATGTCATACTGATAAAATATAATTGACTGACATTGTTAGAAATGTTACCCTTTATTATGTACCCCAGACCAGAAACAATAAAATGTTCGGATAATTGAATTTAGTACGAGTGATCAAACCTGGTATAAGGATCTTGATTCTAAATTGATAGAATTAGTAGGCTATGAAAGTGAGAAGATATTTCAGGATTTAGTATTAGTTAACTTTGGTTAATGCCTCTATGTGCAACCAAACAGTTCAGTATTATTGAAAACACATGCATGCATGACCATTTTTCTAAAACATTTGATGTCGTACTCTCTTTTATGTAGTATACACATATAACTCACTTTTAACTCTATGCATTGTACTTGCTCATGTAATATGCCAATGCATTTCTCCAGATGTTTGATTCATTTGGTAATCATGTAAAAAGTGGTTCTGAAGTACAAATGGAGGCCTGTGGATTTCTTATTGCCGATCAAACGGTTCGGAAGTGTAAGGTAAGGCGATATAGCACATTTTCATATATAGTGACCATTTACGAATCTATATAATGATGCCTTCATATTTTATGACAAGTTGGTGGGCCACTATTACTGATAGAACTGGGCCATTTATTGTAAACCATGTTATGTTAAAGATAATATTATTAATGCATGGAAACCTAGTATTAGGATCATGTGAATTTCACCCAACAGTCTGCACCCTATAAAAAAAAAAGTTCCATATCCGCCTGAATTATTAGTTATGGTAGTACTTATGATCCATTGTGCATATTTTGTAATTAGGCTAACTGATTTTCTTCTCTTGTGATATCATTAGAAGCTAAATGGTCTGTCTTTGGAATGGTACTTGAGTTGTGTAAATGGATGTAACGTGCTGTCAGCAGTTGTGATCCTTATAGTTTATTTTTCCATATTCATAATATATGTTTTGGGAAGTAGGTCTAACATAACTTTAAGTTATATAATTTGCTGCTATTAGATATTCAAGTTTTAGATGGTTCAGTGGTGGTCCATATTATTATTTGCTAATATAATGTTTATGAAATGCTTGAAGCCTTGAACTATTGTACATTTACTGCTAATTTTAATGATCATAGTAAATTAATCTTAAGTTAAGTTGAGCATGGTGCAGTGATGATTTTTGTGCCTGGAAGTTCCCTCACTAGCTCATTTCAAATCAGGTCAAAGATGAAGGTTGCATTGACAATGATGGCCTATTGAAAGTAACAGCAGGTTACGGAGAGAAGGGTACTACTATCTTTTTTAGTTTAATATTCTTAAATAGGAACAGAAGTTTCTACTACTCTACCACTGTTCCATTTTCTTCTTTTTCTGTTTCAACTTTAGCATAGATTTCTACAGTATCTATTCTGTTTAAGAAAGTAAAAAAGTACTGAAAATTTAGCAGTGTTTTTGAACAAGAATTTGTAGAAAGTCCTGATTTTTTAGTTTCAAATGATCTCCATACAAATTTATAATGAAAAAAAGTCCATTTTAATTTAAAGGTAATATTATTAATGCATGGAAACCTAGTATTAGGATCATGTGAATTTCACCCAACAGTCTGCAACTTGTAACCTATAAAAAAAAGTTCCATTTCCGCCTCAATCATTAGTTATAGTATTACTTATGATCCATTGTGCATACAAATTTAAAGTGTGTGTAATAAGTATTATGTTAACAAAACAGATCATAGAAATTAAACAGTTTTTCCCCTCCTTTGAAATTCAAATGTGGAAGAGGGTTACATAATGACTTCTACAGTGGTGGGAGCCTTGTTCCCTTGGCCGGTCCTTTTTAGTTGTCTTCTATCTCTACTTTTTGGTTACTATATCTCTAGTGGATTGAATCATGTGTGTAGCACGATAAATCAATTCAGCGATAGAAAGAACTTTTGGTCTACATGTGGATACATTAGTGACCCAGCCATCCTTCACATCTGATTGTATGGGATGCTATTCAGATATAAACTCTCAAAACAAATTTTAATTATCATAAATTTTGATATCATCTGTGAATGATAGATGATATGAATTAGATTGATTCACATTAAAGAAGGAAGATTCTAATTTCAAAGTTAGTGTTTGGTCGTCCTAAGTGTGCTTTAAGTAACTGGATTGAGTTATTTTTGGAATGATTTTGATAGATGTTCTTGATACTCGTTGGACACTTTAGTTATTGCCTTAATATTGCATTTGTTCTTGCACATTATTGGTTCTATCATATATCTGTAAATTGCTACTTGTTTGCATCATACAGCATCCATTTCTGTTGTATCCGAAGGAGTAGTAGTTTTCAAGCAAGAGTTTGAAATTAAGAACAGGGTACTAAGACTTGCATCAGAGGTTAGTGATACTTTCTTTATTTCCTTTCAGTTTTCATAATTACCTTTTGCATCAGGGTACTAAGGTATGTTATTTTCAGGTACAACAGTATTATTCCATTGGTTCAAAACTGGAAAATATTGTTTTTGAAGTTGTTGACTCTGAGGGCATTGTTGATGTGGATATTCATGATGATGAGAAGTGTGGCCACTCTCACACTCTTACGATAGATTCATGGAAGACAGATGATTCTATACGATATGCTTTCAGGAAAGGGCGTTGCAGTGTTCCAGTTATTCCTCTTCCGCTTACTGAAGGGAGCTTTTCTTTTGTCGCAGTTCATTCACGTCACCCTGAGTTACAGTTTAGTGTTAAGGTTGCAGCAAACTCCTTAGTGTTCTTTTTAGAACAAAAAAGTGTACCCTTTGGTAATAGTGATATTTCATGTGCAGATACATCTATTGCAATCTCCAAAACTGGAGTACGATAAGCTTCAATCACCTTGTTCAGATAAGCAATTAGTAGTCTTTCAGGTCACATCCTCAAACTTGATGCCTTTCATGTACTCGAGTGTACAGCCTAGCAACTCAACATCTCAACCATGCTTTACAGCACATATTATCTCATTATTTGCTGTCTATTCTCTCCTCTTACCAAATTATGATGTGTTTTGTTTCCTTTTACCTGGAAGAACTTTTGGTGATATTTGTTATTGGTGAAGTTCATCTATGAAGCATTCTATTGTTTTTTTTTTTCTGGTGGGATGTTGATTGCTACAATTATTTATGTTCAGGAGTTTATGCTTAAGATTTTCTCCCCTGCAGGAAGGTGGTTATGACCTTATTCGTTATGAAGACCGTGTTGGCGAATTGGAGAATGATCTGAATCTGCTACGTTGTAGAAAGGACTATATCGAGCAGCTAATCTCTAATTTGCAAGGTCATGAACCACAAATTTTTATCTTGTTACGTTTCGTTTGAATCTCTTTAGAACTTCACTATATTTATAGAAGTATGTCCTCTACTTCTATAGAATTGTTGTCAAAATTTAAGACAGTGGAGTAACTTGCCTCTCATTTATTAGGTTTTGCTAATAGAATACTGGAGAAGAAATGCATCATATGATATAATCAGTCTCTTATGTGGTAGTGGATGGAAAAAGTAGTTTTGGTCACAAAACATGCAAAGAAAATTTACAAAGGGCTATTGAGTGCCACCTAGTCGATTTTAGCGGCATCTCATAACATGCATAGAAATGTTGTTCGTGAAGTTATATCTCTGCTGGATTGTGTCCCAACCATCATGCAACATTTCCTATTGCAAAAAATAGGTCCTAAGCTCAAACATCTGGCCTAACAACCTGACTTTGGGTTAGAAGCCATTTTTTTAAGTTGATACAAAGTAAACCTAAAATTTGTGGACGGAAGTTGCATAGTTTAAGATGTGAATAGTTTGGGGAATCTATTGCTGCTGGTTTAGGTTGTGTTGAGAATAGTCCTAAACCGACTAAATAAAAGAAAGGGAAGCTACATGTAAAGGGCAAGAATCACACAAATGACCAACTAAAGCCTAGCCTATTATATGGAGCCATATGCCCATTTATTTCCTCTCTTTTATAATCTTTAATTAAATTATAATTGATGTAAATGAGGAAAGTAGAATACAGTCTTTCTCTCCAAGTCATAAGGTTTACCTCTTAATTGTGGAGCCCTACATTTAGAATGGTTTTAAAAAATTTCAGGATGTAGTAATAGTACAAGCCATACTGCCATATTTTATGAACTTCACATATTTTATATGTTTTGGTGCTACTGCTACAAATATATTGGAATATCTATTTGGTTGTTCAGATTAGCTTGACATGAAACAGAAACCAAATTTAGTTGTCTGAAATGGCAATGTTTTATTTATCAGCTTCAATGGAACCTTGTTTGTTGAACAATCTGGAATGCTTAGCAACTAAAGAAGAAATGATGAAACGAATAGAAAGTAAGGCCCATTCTCCTGCTGCTTTACTTTGCTGTCTCTCTAGGGACGTACCATCTCAAGATTCACGGAATCATTTCATGAGAGATGTAGTTGGCCTGGTCGTGCTTCTTGGAACAGTTCACACCAGCGCCCTCAGCAGGTAATCTGTAATGTTTAATGTCTCTAATATGTGCTACTTATGAACACAAAAAAACTTGTGCTCTTTTGATCAGTTTTTTTTTTTATAATGTTCTTATAAATCTGAATTCTCTCTTGCTCAGGATACTTGCCGACTATCTTGGTGAAGATAAGATGCTTGCCGTTGTTTGTAGATCATATGGAGCAGCTGCTACTCTTGAGAAATACAAACAAGATGGAGATGCAGATTGTAGGAATGCTCTATATGCAGAAACAGTGCAGCTCGGAAGATCTATAAAAGGTCGACTTCTTGCAATGTGCCTAGATGATTTAAGGTACTAATGGAGCTTCCTCATATAGTTTACAACTAAGAAATTTAGGGGAATTTACTTTCCTCATTGCACATATCTTCATATAATTGGTGAAGGTTAATTTTGA
Organism: Erodium texanum; assembly: GCA_036897725.1. Classification (NCBI taxonomy): domain Eukaryota; kingdom Viridiplantae; phylum Streptophyta; class Magnoliopsida; order Geraniales; family Geraniaceae; genus Erodium; species Erodium texanum. The sequence goes on from JAYMSW010000318.1 coordinate 21,418, forward strand.
GTTGCTCTGTAGGCCATTTACTGGGAATATTGAAGGCAATGACCAACAGAGAAAGCTTGCATTGCCAGTACCAACTTCATCTGGTGGGTATACTCCAGCTGGTTTTTTGGGGTATGCTGTGAACATGATTGACCTAGGCCCTGAGCACGTGCGTACTAGGACATCAGCTGGCCATGGCCTGCGGGAGACAGTACTTTACAATTTGTTTGGGGAACTCCAAGTTTATGAAACTAGAAAGCAAATGCAAGATGCTTGTGAATGCATTACCCATGGTGCTGTATCTCTGGATGGTGGGATTCAGATAGACAATGGGATTTTTTCACTTGAATATGGGTAAGTATCTCTCTCCATCATCTCTTAGGTGATGTTTGGCAACCTTTTTTTGGCAAGGGAGAGTGATAGTTGATAAGCATCTAATCATACTATGTTATAGTAAAATGAAGAGGAGAGTGCATACACTTCAACGGTTTTCCAAAATCCCTGAAGGTAGATGGTATTCTCATATCCCTTCAAGTTTCTCGAGTGTTTTAAAGTTGGAAGACATTATTACCACTTTTTTCTTTATAAATTATCTCTTATTAGCGTTCACTTATTTTTTTTAAGTTGGAGGTTAATAAAGTAAATGTCATAAAGTTTCCAACTTCTCCCATTCTTTCCATGTTCACCCTAACAAAGTATTACTCTGTCGCAACTCTCTATATTGTATGATTTCCTTTTACTTTCCCATAATTCAAATGCTCCCATCAACTTTCCCATGATGTTAACTTTCTCATTGCCAAATGAAACATGTATGTTTGTAACTTGCATGCCACTTTGTCTAGCACAGTTGTTCCAGTTCCATTTCATGATAAATCTGTTTTGTTCATTCATAACTGTTGTGTTTAAACTTTGATTCAACATAGTGCGTTTGAGATGAGAATTGACATGGTTGATTTGTAATGATCATTGTCAGGAAGCCAGATATATGTTTTCCGGTTTCATCATCAGAATATGAGAGCTCGGAAACCTTGAAGGAACTGGAAAAGTTGAATGAGCAGCTGAAATTGGCAGAGCGTCACATTGAAAAGCGGACCAAAGCCCTTGAAAAAGCTACCAAGAGATTCAATAGGAAACTGGATAAGCATAATCAGGTTCTGGATAGCATTGATGAAAGGATTCTGGATAGCCATAACATGTGAAGTGCTTTGGTTGTGCGTAAAAGCATTTCTTTACTTCTCTGTTATATATTTCGCCATACCATACCATATGGTATTGTATAAATTATGTCATAGGAACAATGTCAAAATGGATATGCCGACACATTAGATTTTTTTAGTGCCTAATCTTGTTTACTTGGACGTGATGAATATACAAATGAATTCTACTATTTGAATTTACAGAGTTTGGCAAATGAGTTCTGCTGTTTGAATTTACAGTGTATTTTTTTTTCCCATGGAAATGAGGATCAAGAGTATGAACAATTTTTTTTTTACTTTATTGACAGGAAACTCTACAATTTTTCAGGGTATGATAAAAAAGATGATTAGGATGAGAACAAACCTTGAAGTTTGTTTGTTCAATATGCCTTGGATTTTAGTGAACTCTTGAAGGTTGGGTGTTTGTTTGGTTAGTTCAAGCAAGCATTATAAGAGGCCCAATAGTTGCTCCCCTCTCCTAAGGAATGGAGTTATGGTATATTAGGTTTTAGGTTAGTTAGTAGTAAAAGAAAAGTTCATAAGAATAATGTTTGAAAGTTGTATGGTTATTCATTTTATATTTTATTTTATAATAGTTTAATATCCAATGAAATTTGTGTTTTAAAAATAATCATAGCATTTATATGTTGAATAGGATTTAATTATATGCTCGTTTATTTCTTATATTTAGAGAAATAAAATTCTATTATGATTGTCAAATTTGTAAAGATAATTACCGTGCAATGCTTTCAAGATATGTGGCAGGTATTTTCATGGATTAGTAAATTTTATATCAATCTGTGCCACAACTTTGAAGTTAAAGAAACCGTTTCTTTCAAATTCTGCGGAAGCAAGTCCAATTAAAAATAGCAAAATTATAAAGATAATTACCGTGCAATGCTTTGAAGATTTGTGTGGTAGGTATCCATCTCTTTCTACGGAAGCAAGTCGAATTAAAAATAATAAAATTATAAATTTTCACCGGGACTTAACTCAAGTTATTAGATTCAAAGTCCAATGTCCTGACCACTAGACCATGGAACCAATTTATTCATAATTGCTTCTCCTACTTTCATTTATTTAACGAGATCATGACCCCAAACAAACTGATTAGTTCTCTTGTCTACATGAATTCAGTGTTACTGTTCAGTCCAGCTTTATTAATATGGTCACATTCTTATGTGTAAATCATTTATAAGTTTTGTGAGTATATTAGACCGTCTTTTGTTGATAATAAGTTTTATAGCTTAAAAACACCATGATGATTGAGCCAAAAGGAAATGCCTCAAATATCTGCGTGGTCAGAGTTCATTATACAAGTTAACAAGTGATTTATAACATGATCTATTAAATGTTTGATATCGGGTCAAATGTAGTGTATATGACATATTTTTCAAAAAGTTAACAAGATTATTCTTGAAATAAATAATTAAGAATAAAAGGTTGGATAATTGGTTAGGGTTTTCTTCTTTGTTTATTTTGGTAAGTCATCCTTGGACGATCTGGTAATCTCAATCTGATCACCCATGTTATAGGGAATTTTGGGAAGATGATGACCTCATTGCCTTCTATTTTTGATTATTTATTAGATAAAGAGTTATTTTAGACATTTCATACAAATTCTAATATCATAAATTTGTAGAATCAATGCATTATAACTATAAGTTTATAAGATTAACCCTAGTTTAAATAACCAAATCAAATTTAAAATATTTTCGATAACACGTTTATTGATCTACTCTTTTTAAATACCTCCTTCGGTAATCTATCTACTTTGATAGTGGCCGTTGTCACTAGCTTAATTATTATTTTATTTTTATTTTAACAAGTTACAAGTTTAATCTACTTATAATCCATGCTCACTCCTTTCATGGAGATTTGATCTCACGGTCTCCAAGAAAAGATACGAGCCTTGAAGTGTTGGGGTGCTCCTTAAGGACAACTTAATTATCAATATATTTTTTTGGCCAAATTGCAAGGTATAGAACTAGAGATGTAATTTATTCCACGTTTGAAAACTAAATAAACTGAATTTTGTAAATGAACCAACCGGTTTGACGATTAAATACAGAATGCAGACGTTGTGTCGTGGCAGTCTCGACCTACTAACTTGAAAGCAAATATTCTGGTGTGACCGTGGTAGCGATCAGGCAGCGGTTGCTCCCCAAGGTTAACACAACCCGAATCCGACGTAACGCCCACCCGCTCTGCCGGATG